>JBBBDQ010001952.1:337500-545000 GCA_037127315.1 Ascarosepion bandense
TTTTCTCTGATTGATGCTTATTTTGTCACTTCATTTATTCATTCATTCATATCAATATTATTTCCATTCTTCCTTCCGCACTTCTTTCATTGTTTCCTTCTCAATTTCGCCTTATTTGCATTTAGAAATTTCAACTAAGGGAGTTGAGTTTGAGTTTTGTTTAATGGCATATCATCACCTCTGTAGGTTATTTAATGCCAAAAGATGGGGGTTTTAAGGTATTTTTTTAATGTTCGGTTAGAATCTTAATAAATGTTTTTGTTTTTATTTTTTCTAGTTTTGTATTCTATAATACTTTGCTGAGAATATTTTTCTTCAACAATGTGTTATTGCAATAATTGTTTTCTTAAAAATGTATATTTTTATGTATATATTTCGATAAAAGTGTATTTTTATAGTTTCATAGTGTTTTGACCCCAGTTTGGGGGTTAACTATTTGCCAGTAGCTGGGAATGTAACAGGTGCTACCACACCAAGTCAAAGTAGACCCGGAGAAAACAAGCAATTAAGAGGTGGTTCCATGCTCTTCACAAACCTTCCAAACAGAGGCCTTGCTGCCGGATGAATTTACTGTCATGCCCAGGACATTAACTAAGTAAAAGATTCAACTCTATTTCAAAGAAGACAGTCAGTTAATTGCCATTAGAATTACACACTTAGGCGATCATATCTCTTTCGGTCCATGACTGACAAGGAAGTAAATTATCCAACTGTAGTTTGCCATTACTTTCTTTAGTAGACTGGTTGTCAATCAAGGCTATAGAATCCAATCTATTCTGCTATTTAACCCATAGCTGAAGAGAGAAGAGATTGAGTAATACGTTCCCAATTGTATTTGCGCGTAAGTGAATGCAACGAATTCAACTGGAATTTGAACACGGTTTTACGATTCCGAGCCGATATCAATTACACCACATCGCACATCTATTTTAAATAAGAACATCCTCAATTTATCAAGACGGTTCAATAAGCAAACAATGCAAGTTAAAAAAAAAGTTAAAAAAAAAGCCTCACCAAGAAAATGAAGATTAAAAAAAGAAACATAAAAGACTTTTCTTTTTTTGAAAATGACTGTAGGTGTCGAAAAAGTAAAAGTTTCAGTATCACTCTAATTTCTTCTAATCTTATTTGACGAAGGGAAAACAGAGAAACAGCCATAGATTAAATGCGTTTAAAACTTTATACTTCAACTTCATGCCTTTATTCACAATTCCTTAAAATTCTATTAACAAATCAGGGTGAATAGATATCTTTACAGATCAACGTAAATACAAACATGTATATATATATAGGAAGATATATCCTATATATATATATATATCTTCTTATATAGGAAGAAGAGAAAAGGGTAAGATGAGAGAGGAGAAAAGAAAAAAAGAGAAAATGTTGTTTAGTATGTATTCTTTGGGGCCAAATCCCAACATGAATCTTCGATCTGATTAGTTGAAAGAAACACACGTGTAAATTTTATATTTTCTCTCATACATACACAGCAAACCAAAGCTTTTTGTTATTTAAATGTAATTAATCCGCACAACCAACCCCAAACATTCCCTGATGAAGAGAATCTATCTCGAAACATAGAAATTTCAGTGTTGCAATGTACAAGTAATTCATAACTATATATATATAAGCCAACAACACAACAGTGATTAAACAAAAAAATCACACATTAAGATTAGAGAGAATTTATACACAATATATATATATATATATATAAGATAAATAAAACAACTACCACGTATAAACGCGCCGACACCTACACTTAATCATGATTTAATCAATTTTGGCCGATACTGGTACGGTAAAAATAGGTTAGATTAACATGGAGAAAAAGTTTCATCGGAAAATAAAGTAATATATATCTATTTAGTATGCTTAAAAGAGGTCAACGCATATAAAGCAAATTACCACCAACACATCTAACACCACTTTAAAAAGAGCAAAGAACAAAGATAAACAAACAGTACAATATTTCTTCAAGCAAAAAAAAAAAAAAAAAAAAATCGAGTACATCAACCTTCATATAAATACAAACAGATTGGGAAATAATAGCAAAGAAAAGCCAAAGAGTGAAGATATTACAGTAATGCCCACACAAATATTCGAAGTCGCATGACTGAATTGACATCGCTTATCTAAAGGGCGAGTTTCTCCAAATTAATTATATGTATACTAGCAGTGTAGCCCGGCGTTGCTCGGATGTTATGAAAGCTTTAAAACTAATCCATGGTCCTGGAGCTCAGACTCTTTAGACGTTGTCACGAAAGACTGAAAAACAATAGTTGTTTCCAGTTAAAGCGAAACCGTAGACTGAAAGGAAAATAAATGAGTCAAATTTTGATTTACTGGTATCGATATCAAATAAGTTTTTTTCGTCGTAAACTGAATTTAGAAGGCTAAATAAGTCCTCTGAGTAAATGGTACCATGGCTGAGACTAAAAACTACAATTATACCTATTTAGAGCGAAACCCGAAGCAAAAATTAAAATAAAAGGACTGAAAAAAAATACAGACATACAGGCAGATAAACAGACACACACACAAACATCTTGCCTTTTTATATATATATATATATTGTCGATTTTCTGCACTATTCTAAGAACTGCAACCTTGAAAGTTCTGAATATTGTTTCTTATGTCTTTGTCTATGAGTGTATCAAATTTGATTAAAATCGAACCATTCCTTGTATAACCCAATTTTTTCGATTTTCGATATTTATCGGGGCTACCTCGACACAAAACCTAACTACGAATACTCGCAGACGCTTATAGTACAACTGTGTAAATTTTCAAGAAAATCGGTTCAGCCGTTTCGGAGTCTATAGTTAACGGACACACACACACAGTTCCATTTATAAATAAGTTTAAATAATTTTCTTTGACTGTAACTTAATTTATTTTGTGTGGTTTGAAAAAGGAGCGTTCTTTCAAAGTTCTCACGTGTCGCACGCCACTGGGAATCGCTTGTGCATTTTTCTATTTAAAAAAAATCACTTTCAATACTCTACTGTTAAATAATGTAAGGTTGATGTTCGGAAAAAGTTGTTTGATATAGAGTGCTTCTTTTATAGCGAGATGCTTATGATATTTTGATTTAAATAGTATTCTTGTATTTTCGACCAGAATAATTCTTGAAAATTATGGGTTAATATATGTTTTTATGGTAGTTTCGTTTGATAAGTGGTATGCAAGGCATCTATTCAAAGAGATAGTAGTGGATATATTGTATATTTAAGATAAATGTTCTTTTATACAGGTTTTATTGAATGTGACCGACAAAGAACATATTAGCAGTTTTTTTTATTGTTTTTTGAAGTGTAGAAGATGTCTGTAGCCATAATTTTCCAAACAGATCGAGCATGTGAGCAATGATGAGGTCTTGGAAATGATGGAAACAAAAAGGAAATTAATACTGAGCATCAGGAAGAGACAGCTGAAGTTCCTGGGATACGTAATGAGGAAGGAGGGTTTGGAGAATCTGATACTAACAGGCAAGATAGAGGGAAAGAGAGACAGGGGAAAGCAACGGATAACATATTTGAAGGACCTAATCAGGTGGATGACGGAACGAGAATTAAAGGTGTAACAGAAGAAGGCGTGCTCAGAGCCACCAGGGATAGGGAAACGTGGCAGGCCATGATCGTCTACGTCCTGAAGGAACAAGGCACATAGAATAATAATAATAATAAGAAGAAGAATAAGAATAAGAAGAATTCCTAGACATTCTTATTTCTCATCAATAAATAAATAAATGAAACTCTCTGAACAGTATAAAAACTGAATAAAAATCTAGAAAAACACTTCTCTATCACTGTCAATGAAGCAGGTATATACACACATAGGGAACCCAAACCGTTTTCCATGCCATGTTAGAAAATAATTTCTCCATACTGCAAATCTCTCACTGCCCTGTCGCTACAAGCATGGGAAGTGCTCTCACGAACAACATCGCTTGGTTCCACCAACTCTGATCTTCAAGGCTACGACCCGACATGCTTCTTACATAGTTGCAAACCACCCACACTTCCCGTACTCTCTTGGCAAGAAGTAATTTCCACTCAGTTCTCTTCTTCCTGTGAAACACGGCCCTATAGAATAAACGCTTCTAAGAGGATAACTCTATATCACTAAATTTTTTAATCTGGATGTCTAGAATCAGCAATTATGTTTTCATACTATCTATATAAAGAAACCCTACCTTAAACCCCTACCTCGAGTAGACATCGAGTGAACCTTATTGCAAAAAAAAAAAAATCGATTTATCCCAAGGAAGGTTATAATGAATCTAAGACAAGAGGTACTGAGAGTGAAAGAGAAGAAAAAGAACAGGAAACCCAATCCCTAATATAAAAATGGAAACAACAAATAAATTCGGGTCTGTAATGTGATAGATACCGACTTGGCAGACCGCCTGCAGTCTCTCTCCCACCGGCGAGACGTGGCTTCCCTGTGTCTCTTCTATAAATACTTTCACGGCTTCTGCTCCGATGAACTTAGATCACTGGTGCCCCCTAAATACGAATTTGCACGAGATACTAGATTAGCAACTAGATCCCACCCTTTTACAGTGAAACCGATAAAATGCAGCCGTAACTTCTACTCCAACAGTTTCTTTCCTCGCACTTCCCGACTGTGGAATTCTCTTCCAAACGATTGCTTCCCCGATGGCTACAATCTCCAGGAGTTTAAATGTAAGGTCAATACACACCTCCTAACACACTAACCTGCTAACCATTCTATCAAGCACTCTTCCCATCTGCCCGACCCTCATCCTCGCTATCCTTACTCATCTGTCACCTTTCTCCTGACATTCCCTATGTCTATCCACTCCTTCTCTTTACCTTCTCCTATGTAGCCCCATACGCAATAGTGGCAGTGGAATGCCTTGCTTGGGGTGAGATGATTAAAAAAATAAATAAATAAATAAAAAAAAATATTCGTATTATAGGCGAACGTAGCAAATTCTCTTATGGAGAAACTGTTTTGGTGTTCAGTATGATCGAAAGCTTTCGGATATACATTTAGCCATTATTAAGGATGGTATTATTGTTACTTTTAACTGAATGTGTGGATATTTTTGTGTATGTGTCTAGAGTTATAGAATGTTTTATTTTCCAAAAACTGCCATCAAATTGTGGCCGTGTTCGTAGTTGATAGTCTTGAGTATTAGCATTTTCTTTCTTTTTATTCATAATGTTTTCATTATTTTTAGCCATTTTTACATATATATGAGATTTGTATTTGTATCGTCAACGTTTATGTTCCGGATGGAATTTGATAGGAATTTTGTATTTAAATGAGACTTCATTTATTTATGGCCAGAAAGATGTAATGAGGGTTTTCTTTTACTATATCTTATATAATTATTTATGAACTTGGTTTGATCCGGAATTCAGTTTCTTATGAAAGTTATGAATTCATAAATAATATTGGTTCTCTGTAATGTGGATCTTGCAGAAGAATTACTGTTCACAATGACATTATCCATTTCATTTTCATAGTAGATAATTAATGCAATTTCCTCTTTTTTGTCGACGCGAGGTGCATATACTTTACAATGTTTCCAAGGGAATATTCATCCTGCTTACAGCTACCATGCATTTAACTTTTATAGAAAATGTTAATATTATTGTTTTTATCAGTATATTCAATGTTGCTATTGGTTACCTTAGAAAGAAATACCTATTTTACTGGCCAAAATACACGGCATAGATATACACTATCGGCCACAATTATTACGCCACCCCAGTTTCTTTAAAAGAAATGATGTATTTCATACTATTTCTAATATTTATTCCCAAGGAGATAAGTCTAGATGAAAATAAAATGGTTCTGCTGTTAGAAAATAAAATGGTTCTTCTATTATTATTACTTTATAAAATTTTACAAGGCAAATAGCGACAATTTACCCATTGCACCCTGTAGATTTCACACACACACACACACACACACACACACACATACATATATATATATATATATATATATACTAGCAGCTATAATTATTAGGCAACCCCCGTTTTTTAAAAGAAATGATGTATTTCATACTATTTTTAGTATTTATTGACAAGTGGATAATTCTAAATGAAAATAGAATGGTTCTTTATTTATTATTACTTTGCAACATTTTACAAGGCAAATAGCGACAATTTACCCATCGCACCCCGTAGATTTGCTATATATATATACTACCGGCCATAATTATTACGCAAGCCCAGTTTTTAAAAAGAAATGATGTATTTCGTACTATTTTTAGTATTTATTGCCAAGTGGATAATTCCAAATGAAAATAGAAGGGTTCTTTTGTTGTTATTACTTTGCAAACTTTTACAAGCCAAGGAAGCAAAGATGAACTCGTCTCAATCCCCCTAAATTTTCTTCATTCTTTCATTGATGGAACTGTAATATAGGTGATTATGAAATATTTATAAATTCATTTGATGCACATGTTGTTGTGCTGTATTAACAAAGGAACAATTATATTTTCATGTACAATTATTCAGTCAGTTAAGTGCCATACGTGATACACGCTTTGGGTGATCATGTCTCGAAAGATTGATATTAATAGGATATCTTTGGGTTTATATACACTACCAGCCATAATTATTCGGCCACCCCAGTTTTTTTTAAGAAATGATGTATTTCATACTATTTCTGGTATTTATTACTAAATGAAAATAGAATTGTTCTTTTCTTATTATTTACAAGTCAAGGAAGCAAAGATGAAGTCATCCGAATCACCCTAAATTTTCTTCATTCTTTCATTGATGAAACTGCAATATAGGTAATTATTAAATATTTATAAATTCATTTGATGCACATGTTATTGTGCTGTATTAACAAAAGAACCATTCTATTTTCATTTAAATTTATTCAGTCAGTTAAGTGCCATACGTGATACACGCTTTGGGTGATTATGTTTCGAAAGAGACATGACTGACTGGGCAGAAGATTATCCCGCAGTAGGTTGTCATTGCTTTCTGCGGTAGACTGGTTGCCAGCCAAGGCTATAGAACCCAATCTGTCCTTATTTAACCCATAACTGGAAGGAAGAGACGGATTTAAACCTTTCCCAAGGTTATTTGTGCGTAAGTGAAGGCAAGGAATTCAACTGGAATTCGAACTCGGCACCTTGATTTGTCGTCCCGAATCGGTATCCACTGCACAACAACGCACAATTATTCATTTGGGAATTAGTATGAAATACATATTTTTTTAAACACTTGGGTGGCCTAATATTTATGGCCGGTAGTGTATATGTGCATAAAATTTTGAAATATATGTGTTTTGCGTCTCTATGTATGTCATTAGGTGTGACTTTTTGTATGCGGATTTGCATGTGGGTTTGCATCCCTAAAAGTTTGAGTTGCGGATATGGCCCAAAGCGTATGATTTTCGTGCAGAAATTAGACAGTTTTCGACTATTACACGGTTATTTACTAGAAACAAAGAAAATGCATTGCCATAGGCAACACACAGACACACACACACACAGACACACTCACACATATATCTCTGTAATTCTCTCTCTGTCTAAATGTATATATGCTTGCGTATGCGTGTGTAGCTATATGTGATGACTACAGATGATTGCAATCTAACAGACTGGAAAATATAGCAGACATCTTTAACATTTTGAGTTAGAATATTTCGTCAATTAATCCGACGTTATCAGAAAAAGAATGTTTAAATAAATAGAATTTGTTTTGCTGAAGTGAAATGGGATTCTTATTAAGCACTTGAATTTTTAATTATTGAAATGAAACCATATCGTTAAATAATTTCACTTTTAACTAATTCTATTAAAGTTTTAATTTAAATATCTGAACTTGTTTCAGGATTAATACAGTGATAAATGATATATAAATAATTTAAACGCGTAACATAAATTATTTGGGAATTTAATTCTCGAAAAACTGTCAAGTAATTTCAGTCTTAATTTTCATCAGAGCCACTGATCGATCTAAAGCAAAAACGCGTTTTTTTTTTAATCATTTCACCCTAAGGGAATAGATCTACTAAGATGCAAGAAAAGAAAGAAAAACGTCATGAAAGACAAATAATAAAAAATAGCAAATAAATCCTACATTAAAAACTAAAATCTTCATTGAAAAATCAGTTTTCATGTACTTCTTCACCTAAAATACATATTTTTTATATTTATTCATAAAAGGCAGTCGTTTTTTGTTTCATCATTTCTCCTAAACAAGGCAATCAGTCAGTTAAGTGTCATAAGTGATACACGCTTGAGCGATCATGTCTCAAAAGACGCATGACTGACTGGGCAGAATCCCGCTGGAGGTTGCCATTGCTTTCTGCGGTAGACTGGTTGCCAGCCAAGGCTACAGAGCCCAATCTGTCCTGTTATTATATGACTCATAGCTAGAGGGGGAAGAGATGTATTATATTATTAAGTAGTAATTAGTGGGGGATCAGTTTATTACTTCATAACAATATAAAACAGATCCTCCATTTTATGACCATTACAGGCCTTAATTATGTTTCCAACTATTATATTCAGCCAGTCAGTTGAGTGCCATACGTGAAACACGCATGGGCGACTATGTTTCAAAATTGGCTTGACTGAGTAGGCAGAAAATTATCCTGCAGTAGGTGGCCATTGCTTTCTGCGGTAGACTGGTTGCCGGCCAAGGCTATAGAACCCAATCTGTCGTACTATTTGACTTGTATTTAGAGGAGGAAGAGATGTATTATATTAAGTAGTAATTAGTGGGGGATCAGTTTATTACTTCATAACAATATAAAACTGATCCCCCACTTTATGCCCAGTGTATAGCCTTCATCATGTTTCCATCTATTATCAGTCAGTTAAGTGCCATACCTGAAACACGCTTGGGCGATCATGTCCCGAAAGCGACATGACTGACCGGGCAGAAGATTATCTCGCAGTAGGTTGCCATTGCTTTCTGTGGTAGACTGGTTGCCAGCCAAGACTATAGAACCCAATCTATTCTATTATTTAACCCATAATTGGAGGGAAGAGATTGATTGATACCTTTCTAAAGGGTATTTGCGCGTAAGTGAATGCAAGAAATTCAACTGGAATTTGAACTCGGCTCCCCGATTTCTCATTCCGAACCGATATCCACTACACCCCAAGTCCTTAAATGTCAAGCGATTACTGTGTGTAGAAGAACATGAGAACAAAAAACAAAATGAAATAAAAAAAAAATTATTAAAGAGAGAAATCAATAAACACGCAATAATATTGATAGCTTTCAAAAATCATAGTTGAATGAATAACAAGAGGACGCAGATAGATCCACAAGAGTGAAAGCCTAGAGAAGAAGCTGTCAGAATAGAACTTACGGATACATCTAGCAATTTCAACAAATTGTTCTTGCAATTCAAAATAGTTTTCGGTTTTAAATAACCCACAAATGTTTGATAAAACGTAAAAACAATATCAAACAAAAGATCACTCAGTGAAGTGCCAGATGTAATACAAGCTAGGGCGATCATGTCTCAAAAGAGACATGACTGACTGGGCATCAGATTTTCCTACAGTAGGTTGACATTTCTTTCTGCGATAGACTGGTTGACAACCAAAGCTATAGAATCAAACCTGTTTTATTTTATTTTATTTTTTAATCCATACCTGTAGGGAGAGACGTATTAATACCTTTCCCAAGGGTATTTGTGCGTAAGTGAATGCAAGGAATTAAACTGGAATTCAAACTCGGCACGTCAATTTGTTTTTCCCCGTCGATATCCACTGCAACACAACGCACATCTGGGCAAAATATTAGGAAACAGAAAATTTTTGTTAGAAACAAAGAAAGTTAGTACTGAAATGTCATGTAATATCGGTCCTGCTGTATAATAATGAATACTAAAAATTCAACCCACAGACCAAGAAAAGACTTGAAGTCTAAGATTTGTGGTTCGTCAGAAGGACGCTGGGCGTACCATGGACTACACATGTAAATCAATGACGATGTTTTAAGTAAAATGAAGATAACAGTTGCACTTATAGTCAGAATAAGAAAGAGACACTTGGAATTACAAGAGCGATTAATAAGGAAAAAGGTTTGGAGAATTTAACACTGAGAGGTCATATTGAAAGAAAGAAGAACAGAGGTAATCAACGAATAACCTACCTAACGATCCTTTGTAAATAGTTTGCAGAAAAAACGGGTTAGGATAGATAGCAAAAAGACAAACATTGTTAACAGTTACAAAGGAAGAGAAATAGTGGAGAACAGTGATTGTCACGTCCTGAAGATACACGGCACGCAAAAAATAAGATGAAGAAAGAACAAAAAAGAAGAAAAGGACAGTTTCTCACTTGCGTCAGAAACCGGCACTTGAAAAAAACTTTTAAAGTCCATTTTAATTGATCCTGCACTTAAGAACTTAAGGACACATAACCCAGTGGATATAGACTTTGGTTAATTCCTGATTTGACTCTTAGGGTTGTGAGTTCAATACCAGGATACAGCAGTGGTGAACAAGTAACTTGCAGGGTGAGAGGGAGATAACTCATGACTTTCAATCGAGGCTTCCCGCAAGAAATGGAGTTCATATACCCAAGTGATCGTAATAAAGGGTTCGGTTCGAAATTCCTGGCACCTGAAGAAAGCCGAAGCGTACAACGGCCAAAAAATCGTACAAATGACAACAAAAATGAGGACAATAGTACGAATAGTGTAAATACTGTAAAATCAGTTTATTGAATAATTATGCAAAAAAAGTTCATATAAAAATAAATATTAGAACTTAGAAAAAGTTCTCATTGATGCTTTTCATGAAAAGGAAGGTTATATTTCAAAAGATAACAAGAAACATTTCACTGAATGCATTGTCATCGCTAGTCACTACTTTTCCCCATCTTTCTAACTGGATTTGAATGTTACGTCGGAAAAATGACACGTCTTTTGAGGCTAACCACGAGTCGACTCATGTTTTGATATCCTCATCTGAATGAAAGTGCTACTCAGCCAGGCTATGTCCCTTTGATCGGAACAAGTGATGATTAGTTAGGGTAATGTCTTCTGAATATTGCGGGTGGAGTAGAAATTTCCATTTATTCCAAATAAGTTTTTCCCCTTTTTGAAACATGCGGACTAGCGTTGTCATGATGCAAAACTACTTTGTCGTGTCTCTGCTTGTATAGCGGCCATTCTTCTACAATGCTTGATTCAATCACATTAATTGTAGTCGATAGCGTTCTCCTGTGATGATTTCGGTCGGTTTGAGCAGCTCATAATAAACTACAGCGATTCAACCAAATCCAGATGAAAAGCTTCGAAACACGGATATTTGGCTTTGCTTACCCCACGATCTTCTACGCTTAGCGTTATCGTAGTGTATCACCTTTCATCGACCTTTCATCGCCGGTCACAATACGATGCAAACAAACCTTTACTTTTCTACCGTTGAAGCAGCTGTTCACAGGAGACAAGACGCCGTTTGACTTATCTCGGTTTTAACTCGTATAGCAGTCAATGTCCTCGTTTTGAATTATTCCTAATGCTTTGAAACGTTTCCAAACTGTTGTGTAATCAACTCCTAATGATTCTTCAGATTCAACTTGCGCTTAAAATTAATCTTCATGAAGTAACCAAATGCAGACGACAATTCTTTTCCTGCAGCTTCTTTTCTCGCACTTCCCGCCTGTAGAACTCGCTTCCATATTCTTGCTTTCCTAACGGCTACAACCTCCAAGAATTTAAATGCAATGTCAATACTTATCTCTTAAAAACTTGACTCTACTTCTTTCTACACCACCCTGTATATCCTTTTCTTTCTCTCCACCTTTGCAACTGTCATCTCACCTGTATTCCCATCCTTCTCTTGCTCCTTTCTAACTGGTTCGTCTTCCTCTTCACTCTCTTCTACTTAATCTTTTTAATCTTATGTAGACCCCTACACATCAGTGGCGTTACCGTCTTGCTTAGGGCGTTATGATTTAAAAAAATGTAATGCCTCCAATTCTTAATCTTAAAATTTTTTCTGTGTGCCAGAGTATTCTTTATCTTCAGCATAAAAATCATTATGTTTGAAGTAACTGAACAATCGCTGCGTGTAATTTCCGACGCGAGAATTCCGTGTGCTTCACCTACAGATTTCTTTTGAATAAGCTAGTGCAGTAAAATTCCCTGCAAATACACTATCTTTGGCAGGATATCTGACATGTTTAACGCTATGAAAAGGAAAACTTCGGCGAAATAACTCACTGAATTACAGTACTTACTTATAGATACGTTACTATCTCAAATTACACGCACGCAGTTCTGAGAACGCTATCTGTTTGAAAACAGCGTGATCTTATTGTAGGTCTTTGCCTATAATATAGATTTATAAAAACGAAATAACATCGGCAAATATTTTACATAATTTTAAAGAAAGTACTTCAAAGGAATGAACTATTTTTCTATAATACAGGTAGATAACTGAGTGTTGCAATAATGAATTACGTGTTTTGATTTTAAAAAATTCTCAAAATGGATTCAAACATTCGAAATTTTTTATTTTTTATCTTTTAGTTTTTACATGAATTTTCAAATTATTAAGTGTTTCAAATAAATGAATTGAATTAATTGAAAATGTATATTCTAAATATTAACACAAATAAAAAAAAATACATAATCAGGCAACGTCCTTGATGTCACAGAAATCATCTCATATGCCTATCAGGTTTGAATAAATTATATAAACAAGTTAAATAAATTTAGCTTATATTTAAAAGGAAAACCATTAAATACGTATTGATTCCAGAAACTCTTTGTTAGAAATCAAATAGATTCTCTAATCACACTCAGTTCCCCAGAGATATTGAATTTATTATAATAATAAAAAAAAATTTCACATCGAAAATATTGAAAAAAATCAGTACAACAGAGTGGCAGACTAATCTTTATTTTAGTCTGGTACAAGGGCACTGTAGTTAGCGATATAATAGAAATTCAACAAATAGATGAACATGTAACAAATAAGCAAAATAATGACACAATTTTTATTTACATTATCACACTGTGCGTTGTGGTACATAATCGGCTCGGAACGAAAAACCGGGGAGCCGAGTTCGAATTCGAGTTGAATTCATTGTATTCACTTACGCGCAAATACCCTTGGGAAAGGTATTAATCCGTCTCTTCCTTCCAGTTATGGGTTAAATAGCAGGACAGATTGGGTTCTATAGCTTTGGTCGGCAACCAGTCTACCGCAGAAAACAATGGCAACCTACTGCGGAATAATCTTCTGCCCAGTTAGTCATGTCTCTTTCAAGACATGATCGCCCAAGCGTGTATCACGTATGGCACTTAACTGACTGATCACAATATTGTTCAGACGGTTTTCCTCATCTTTATTGTCACGTTCCCGATATTTCGGCAGTTATACCCTCCGGTATTCTTCAGGTGATATACTTTAGTATTTCGAACTGAACACTTTATTTTGTTCACCAGGGTATATTGTACTAGTTCAACGTGCCATGCCTTTTCCCCAATGAAACATGACCTAGTGCTTCAAATAATCCGGTGACTTGACCCAAAGAGTTGTGAGTTCAATACCCAGTCACAGCAAAAGTGGCCAAAACATTAGAGAGCTGAGTTATTAAATAGAAATAACTGAAACTGGCAAGTCCAGAAAGAGGCATGGCACGTGGAACGAGAACAATTTACCCCGGTTGACGAAATTAAAATTTCGGTTTGAAATCCCATCAAATATCACATAAAGAAAAACGAAGCGTATAACGGTCGAAAGGCTGTGAATATGAAAATAAAAATGAGGACAACAGTCAGGACAATGTAAATAGATTAAATATATAATACCTAATCGCAGAAACATAGGCAGAACTTTTAGTAGATAATACTAAAGTATTATATAGGACACAATGCAGTCACGCACTAAAGATTTTGAGTCTGTTTTAATACAAGCGACACAGTCAATATTATGTAAGGCGTCTTTCTGCATAGGGGATCGTATATTGAAGTGTGTGTATAACAAATTCTCATAAGAAATCGAGTTTAAATAGCGTCAAATTAAGTGACTTAAAAATGTGAGAACGCTAGAGTGAACCCAACGCCGTGACGAAAAACACAATCTTTAAAAATGAAGGTAGCAAATATACGAAAATGATCAGGCAAAAATGAACTTTTATAAATTTACGGATAACTTAAAACAACTAATTATTTTTCATTTTTTAATGAGTTATTACGTAACTCAGACACCGAAAAAGTAAAAACCTGGTTTTGCATAATAACTCGTTTAAAAACGACAAATATTCAAAAGTTCTACAATATAACTGTAATGAACACTTTTTGATACAACTGTATACTGTTCTACTTCAATTATGACCAAAAACTAAATATTTAAATGACTAATATGCTCTTGTATTAAAATTGAGCACTTTTGTCATCAGTATATTTTAACGATAATCATCCCGATACAGCCTGAGTTTTTCAAATACAAAAATCCTACTAAGAATGCTCAAAATATAAGTGCCCGCTAAATCAGCAATTTGAGCAGAGTCAAAAGCACCCATAGGGACATCACAATTACCACAGGCACTTTTTATCCAAGTAGAAATATTATTGGGTAATAGCGATATTCTAGATTCTAATATAACTTTATATTTTTCTTCAGTAAACGCTCTCAAAAAGTTTGGTTTTAACAGAATTTATTTTACCTAAATTCCGTAATGAAAATAGTATTAAAAAGTCTAAAAATAGAAAAAGAAAAGTTTTATGGTTAATCTCCATTTTTTACCAATTGTCTAACATTAATATTAGTCAATATTTTTTTTAAATTGATCGATAAACATTTTAATTTTTTATTAACCAGCAAGACCTTTAACAGAAAAACAATAAAATTAGTTATTCTTGTTTAGGCATATCCACAGTATCATTAGTTCCCATAATAATAAAATACAACAGAATATTTATAATAATCCCCAAATAAATAAAAATCTCGTTGTAATTTTAGAATTAAAGATAACTGTCCAGTTGGAGGTATATGTATGTTTGAAAAAGTTATATATCAAGTAACTAGTTTTCCTGTGGAAAATTATAAAAAGAAAAAAAATATATTTCAAAACTTCTGCTGAACCTTGGAAACAGAGATTTTATGATTATGTTATTCCTTCTCTAGGCCCCACCTTAAATCACAAATCGCGCTCTCAAAATATATCAGGAATTAAAAAATAGAAAGTTCTTTCAACAGATTGAATGGAAGATTGTAGAAAAGTCACTATCTGCCATTAGCTTTTAAAACAGATGTAACCTACGCTAACGTGAAAAACTAAAAATAATTAAATAAAGTGGTAATAAGCAGCGGAATGAAGTTATTTTAAATACTGTCACAAAAATAAATTTACGTTACCTTTCTAGTAGGACTGAACTTTTTTTCCTTATCATTAATTTCTAATAAATTCAGTGTTTTTTTCTCTGTTGTGAATCTGCTCTCTAACTTTTATTTATTATTTTTATCGATTTTTATTCTTTATTTATAATATTACTTTTGGGTTTTTATGATAGTTAATCACTTGTGAGTGTATTATATATTTAGTTTTTACTGTATAAGTTCTTTTTCTGTAACGTCTGTAATTTTATATTATTTTTCCTTTTTGTCATACTTAAATTTTATCTATGATTATTTTGATGAAACTTTTCCTTGTGAAACTTTATTATTTCTAACTTTGAAAATTTTCTGCGATTGCTTATTATTTGTGACTGTAATTATATTATATTATACAGACAATTTTTCTTTCTTCCTTTTTTACAAATTTATTTTCGTTTCTCATTTAGTTTGGTTATTTTTAGTTTTGTGTTATTGTATGCATATATGGACTCTTATCTAAACTTATTTATAAATGGAAATTTGTCGGTGTGTGTGTCTGTGTGTGTCCGTTACCTATAGACTTCTAAACGGATGAACCAATTTTCTTAAAAATTTACACAGTTGTACTATAAGCGTCTGCGAGTATTCTTAGATAGGTTTTGTGTCGAGGTACCCCCAATAAATAACGAAAATCGATAATCGAAAAAATCGGGTTTTAGAAGGAGTGGTCCGATTTTAATCAAATTTGATACACTCATTGACAAAGACATAAGAAACGATATTCAGAATTTTCAATGTTGCAGTTCTTACAATAGTGCAGAAAATTGATAATATATATATATATATATATATATATAAAAGGCAAAATGTTTGTGTGTGTGTGTCTGTTTATCTGCCTGTATGTCTGTTTTTTTTTCAACCCTTTTATTTTAGTTTTTGCTTCGGGTTTGGCTCTTAGTAGGTATAATTGTAGTTCTTAGTCTCAGCCATGATACCATTTACCCAGAGGACTTATTTAGCCTTCAAAATTAAGTTGAAGACGAAAAACTTATTTGATATCGATAGCAGGAAATCAAAATTTGACTTTCATCCATTCATTTTTCTTTCAGTCTCCGGTTTCGCTTTAACTGGAAACAACTATTGTTCGTGCCTACGTCCAAAGAGTCTGAGCTCCAGGACCATGGATTAATTTTATTACACCCGAGCAATGCCGGGCTATACTGCTAGTAGCGATATATTTGCATGTTTTGTGTACGAAAATATATATTCTCATTTTTTATTGTATTTATTTTTCCGTAAATTTTCTAGTATAATAATAATTTGGCGTATATGTTCTTTATTCGTGTGACTTTTCCGGAATATATTGCCTGTATGTTTAAATGTATGCAACTCTGCCCTTTCCCTAACAATATTTCTTCTCTGTGCCAATAAATTTCATTGAATGTTCTGCATTAACATTAACATTTGATTATTCGGGTTTGAACAAGCTGTTTGCAGTTTTTAGAACTGTCGATATAAATTCTGGATTTATAATCGATTAATTATGTGTTGACATATTTCATATTACTCTGGATTGAAATCTCTATGTTAATCTATTATGTTATATTAAGTAGATAATTTCTTGAATTATATTTTCCGTTTTTACGGGATTGTCATATTTTTCCTATATATTGATCCTTTAAGCATCGCTTAGAGGTGTCACAACGCCTATAAAATGGAGTACTCAGTGAGGATCGAGCTCAAACTCAGTTGTAACAGGTTCCAACGAGACAAAATTGCTAACCATTACAACACATCGGGGTGTTATTTTTAACATATATATATATATATATATATATATATATATACGTAAAAATAAGACAGACACGTTATTACCCGAAACTGTGTAAAATCTTCTGTACAATAAAGACGAAATCTGAACATGGTTTTCATGAAGTAGGCCTACACTTCCACTTAACCATGGAATAATGTGTTTGTCTTATCTATTAATATATCGTATATTTGCTCTATATGTACATATATATTTAGAGCTCTCGTCGTAAGTTATCCTACCCCTTTATTTATAGGACACTCCTTTGGATTCTTCTATATCTACACCGCATATATACATATATATATATTGCTCAGAATCATATTAAACCGGTGAATAGCTGGATTAAAGATTTTCAATATTTCTTTAAAGAAAAATTTAATTAGCAGAGATTTTAAATATTTAATAATTTATTATCCAACGATTGTTAACTCATAGGAAGAATTTTAGAACGCATAAAAAAAGAGTTAGTCAAGTTTAGCAGAATAATAATATTATGAGCACTTTTATCCAGATTTGTACGATCCCAGATTGTATTTTGTAATATATATATATATATATATATATATATATATATATATATATGTGCGTGTGTGTGTGTGTGTATGTATAGTAATCATTTCACCCCAAGCAAGTCATTCCACTGCCACTATTGCGCAGGGGGTTACCTAGGGGAAAGTGATGAGAAAGAGTGGTTAGATATAGGAAATGTCAGAAGGGGGTTGATAGACGGGCAAGGATACCGAGCATGAGGGTTGGGTAGATGAGAAGAATGTTTGAGAGAATGGATGCCAAGTTAGTGTGTTAGGAGGTGTTTTTGACCTTACATTTAAACTCTTAGAGATTGTAGCTGTCGGCGAAGCAAGTATGTGGAAGGGAATTCCACAGGCGAGAAGTGCGAGAAAAGAAGCTTTTGGAGTAGAAATTGCGGTTACATTTTATCGGTTTCACTGTAAAAGGGTGGGACCTAGTTGGTAATCTAGTAACTCGTGCAAATTCGTATCTAGGGAGCACCAGTGATCTAAGTTCATCGGAGCAGAAGCCGTGAAAGTATTTATAGAAGAGGCACAGGGAAGCCACGTATATATATATAATGAATTGGAGCTCTCTAGCTATTGAGCGTGTTTATACGCGCTAAAAAGCCTGCCTCCTTCTACCGGACGCTCGTGGCCTAGGGGTAGAATCGCCGACTGACGCCGATTCGGTCGGGTTTTAATCCTGGGTTAGGAAGCGGTGGGAGTCTAAGCCGTACAGATGAGCTGCGAAATAGATCTGTCTGCGGACGACTATAATATATATATGTATATTTCCAGGTGAATAGTACTCAATGTTTTTTTTTATTTTGAGTTCTCTGGCATATATCTTATGATAAACAGTGCTCAATATGATGAGTATTATAGAGTTTAATATAATTATATAGTCATGTATCAATTGTACATTGCGACATGAAGATTTCTATGTTTAGAGATATGTTCTCATCATCAGGCAATTTAAATGTAAATCATCTGCACAACTACATCAACATTGCCTGATGATGAGAACCTATCTCGAAACATAGAAATTTCCATGTCGCAATGTACAATTGATACATGACTATATATATATATATATATATATATATATATATATATATATATAGAGAGAGAGAGAGAAGGAGAGAGAGAGAGAAAGAAGATATGAGCATTGGTACACAAGTACAATCATATTTATATTGATAAATTGATAAATGTAAAATTAAAATTTATTTTAGAACATCAGCCTTTTAATTTTGTATTTTTTTCTTCAAATCTGTCAGTCTTTTTACGTCATCCGCCCTTTATGTCATCCACCCTTTCCGTCATCCACCCTTTCAATACACACGCTCACACAACGCTCTCTCTGTCACACACATTATATATATATATATATATATATATATATATATATATATATAATGATATGCGCTAAAAAGGTCTGCCTTCTTCCATCAATGTCCATAGCCCAGGGGTAGAGTCGCCGACTGACGCCATTTCGGTCGGGTTTCAATCCTGGGTAAAAAAAGCAATCAGAGTCTAACCGTACTGATGAGCTGTGATACAGCGAAACAGATCTGTCTGCGGATGACTATATATATATATATATTTATATATATATATGGTGTTATATTTACTATTTCTTTATACGCAAGTAATTGTTGAAAATTCTTAGATTCTTTTATGTCTCCACATACCCGATTTACATAAAAAATTATAAATCTCAATAAAAACCTATCTCATTTCATTTTTCCATCACGTATTTTAAAGGATATAACCCTTTTTGTTTTTTTTTCTTTTAAATGTAACCGTTTTCAACTTTAATGAAAATTGATTCTCGTCTGCTGAGAAGATTTTAATAGACTTCCCTGTAGAGTTACGTGTAATTAAAATAGATTCTTTGACTTTTATGAAGTATTGATAACATTTCTGAAACCGTATTAAAGACATTCTGAAGAAATTTTAGAATCTTGTTAGGATTCTTAGTAACGAACTGTCTTTGCAACTTTGTCATTGTGCCTAGGCAAAGTTATGCACAAGAAATAGTCGTCTATAAGTCAACATCATCAGAGAGACTTGTTTAGTAAACTGTTGTGGGTTGACTTACTCATTCGGAATAAGTGAAGTACTTGGACCTTGAAGAGATTCAGATGTCAAATATATTCCTCTTTAAAGAGATATATGGCAACCGATTCTAAATAATTTTAATAAATATCTTTTATGGTTTGATTAAATTCTTTTCTTCAAATAAATACGAAGTGGTAAGCGTTGTGGTAGAGAATATAAGAAAAATCATAAAAAAAAAACACAATTAAATTTCCAGAACAATAAAAGATCTGCAATTAAGAAGACAGAAGATAGCTATTAAGTTTGCATTTAAAGTATTGAAAATCAAATTTGACTGGAAAGCAATATTGTGGAATATAGTTCCAAAAGCGAGAAGTGCGAGGAATTCTAAATATATTACTCACTCTTACATTTAGTAATTTTGATCTCTAAAAATGATGAGACCTTGCCGCCAATCTAGCATTACGCTTGAAGTCTAGGTACCATAAATGTACATTCATCAGAACAATTTCCATGTATTTTTACAAATAGCATACTGAAGCTACATTTCGGCGGTGTGAAATTGACTGAAATCGAGATGTCAGGTTACAGTCTATAAGACTAAATACAGCAGCACAATATTTTTATCCCATTCAATTACATTATCGTTCTCACCTTTGTTGTTGCTTTGACAACATTTTGTTTTTTGTGAACTTCGGCCCTCACAGGTGTCTGTCGATCAGATTAACGTTTTGAAAATTTTAAACTGATGCCTTTTATTAAATCTACTGAGTAAATAGTTCTCACTCTACTGCCCATGCATAAAGATATCTCGTTTTGTTATTTAGTACTACGCAGTTATTGCTAAACCCATTATCACTTAAGTTAAACCTCTACTACCAGATCAAGGGATGGAACTCACAATTACTATGCCAACATATTCAGATACTAACTCTATAATACGCGGGGCTATTGTCCGTTAGAAACATTTTTGCTAAAATCTAGTCACTTTTATTTATTATCAACTAGCAGTATAGCCCGACGTTGCTCGGGTGTAATGAAAGCTTTAAAACTAATCCATGGTCCTGGAGCTCAGACTCTTTGGACGTTGGCACGAAAGACTAAAAAGCAATAGTTGTTTCCAGTTAAAGCGAAACCGTAGACTGAAAAAAAAAATGAATGGATGTAAGTCAAATTTTGATTTCCTGCTATCGATATCAAATAAGTTTTTTTCGTCGTCAGCTGAATTTGGAAGGCTAAATAATGAGTAAATGGTATCATGGCTGAAACTAAGAACTACAATTATACCTACGTAGAGCCAAACCCGAAGCAAAAACCAAAAAAAAAGGGCTGAAGAAATACAGACATATAGGCAGATAAACAGACACACACACACACACAAACATTTTGCCTTTTATATATATATATATATATATATATTATCGATTTTCTGCACTATTGTAAGAACTGCAACCTTGAAACTTCTGAATATCGTTTCTCATGTCTTTGTCTATAAGTGTATGACATTTGATTATAATTGGACCATTCCTTCTATAACCCAATTTTTTTCGATTATTGATTTTCGGTATTTATCGGGGGTACCTCGACACAAAACTTAGCTAAGAATACTCGCAGACGCTTATAGTTACAACTGTGTATATTTTCAAGAAAATCTGTTCATCCGTTTCGGAGTCTATAGGTAACGGAAACACACACACAGACACACACACACAGATACAATCTTCCATTTATAAATAAGTTTGGATTTGAACCATATTTTTATCCAAATCAGTTGCTTGAAGAATTTAGGTTAACATAAAGAAGGAAAGCGATAACAGAATTACGGAGTCTCAATGCATTTGACAAAATACGCCGGAAAGAATTAATGGAGATTCTTAGCAGGCTCGACATATTTGGGAAGACATAAGAGTAATCAAGAATCTCTACTGGCAGCAAATTGCCTGCATAGGGTGAGGTAACGAATTAAGCAGATATACAAAGATAGAAAGGGGCGTAAGACAAGGATGTACTATTCAACTTGTACAGCGGGACTATTCTGAGGACCCTAGATGTTATGTCGGGATTTGTTATTGGAGGCCACAATTTGAACAACATAAGATACGCAGATGACACAGTACTGATAGCAGACACGGAAACGAAACTACAAGACCTCCTACAGAAGATAGCTGAAGAGAGTGACAAGAAAGGACTATAAATAAACTGCAAGAAAACCGAACGCATGGGCATGAGCAAAAAGAGCAACCCAAAATGCCAAATGCAGTTGGGGATACTAAAATCAAACTGGTACAAAAATTTAATTACCTGGAAAGTGTGCTGACAGAAGACGAAAAGTGTGACACAGAGAACCGAAGGCGAATTGACATGGCAAATGATTCGTTCCAGAAGCCGAGTAAAGTATTATGACACAGGAAACTTTCACTAGAAACAAAGAAGAGAGTACTGGATTGCTATGTGATGTCAGTTCTTCAATATGGCAGTGAATACTGGACAATATCATCAAAGATGAAGGAAAAACTTGAAGCAGCTGAAATGTGCTTCTACAGAATGATGCTGGATATTAAGTGGGGATCAGTTCCATATTACAATCAATATATAAACTGACCCTTCACTTTGTGGTCACAGCAGTTTCTATACATTTATATACCTGAGATCCAAAAGCACAAGGATGCATTCCACGAGCTGAGAAGAGTAGTAAGAAACAGGACAATTTCGCTAGAAACAAAGAAGAGAGTACTGGATTGCTATGTGATGTCAGTTCTTCAATATGGCAGTGCATGATGGACAATATCATCACAGATGAAAGAAAAACTTGAAGCAGCTGAAATGTGGTTCTACAAAAAGATGCTGCTGATATCGTCGACCGAGCATGTGAGCAATGGCAAGGTTTTGGAAAGGATGGAGATGAAAAGGAAATTAATATTGAGCATCAGGAAGAGACAACTACAGTTCTTGGACCTACAATAAGGAAAGAGGGCTTGGAGAACCTGATAGTAACAGGCCAGATAGAAGGAAAAAGAGACAGAGGAAAGTAGCGGATACCATATTTGAAGGGCCTGAGCAGATGAATGACAGAAAATGGGTTTCGTGGTATACCAGGAGAAAGTGCGCTAAGACGCACCAGGGATAGGAAGACGTGGAAGGTCATGATCGCCTACGCCCTGAAAAGACACGACACATAGAAGAATAAGAATTGTAAAGTAACAGAATAAATAGTTATTTTTAGGCAGAAAGCCCAACAAAGTATTAAGGAATTTAAATTTAAAAATGACGATTAAACAACCTGTAAAACATTGCACGTACCTGGTTTTTTTAACTCTAAGCAACAAAATAAACAAAATACAGACAAAGTTATGAAATCTACCAAATCTGTGTTATACTAGCAGTATAGCCCGGCGTTGCTCGGGTGGAATGAAAGCTTTAAAACTAATCCATGGCCCTGGAGATCAGACACAGCGTAAAGAATATTTGTGTGAAGTTTGGTGAGAATCGGACAAAAATTGTGGATTTGTATAAAGGACATACAGACAGATAAACAGATACACACACACACATCTTGCCTTTTATATATATATATATATATATATTATAGATTTTCTGCACTATTGTAAGAACTGCAACCTTGAAAATTCTGAATATCGTTTCTTATGTCTTTGGCTATGAGTGTATCAAATTTGATTAAAATGTGACCACTCCTTCTATAACCCGATTTTTTCAATTATCGATTTTCGATATTTATCGAAGGTACCTTGACACAAAACCTAGCTAAGAACACTCACAGACGCCTATAGTAGAACTGTGTAAATTTTCAAGAAAATCGGTTCAGCCATTTCGGAGTCTATCGGTAACGGACACACACACACACACACACACACACACACACACACACACACACACACGCACGCACGCACACACAGACAAAGTTCCATTTATAAATAAGTTTAGATTTAGATATTTATAAACATATGATTGGTTTATTCATACAGTATTGCTGCCACACGTCGTCTGGTATTTCTGCTAATTATTTAAAAATCCTTGATAAAATCTAAAAGAAAGATTTGCAATGCTTTTTCATGCCGATATAAGGGAGCTTTCCTGTGCCTTTTCAATAGATATTTTCATGACGATTGTTCTGATAAACTTTCATGCTACCTAACCTTTAGTGCAGAACTCAACTGGCTTTGCGTTTTAGTGCATTAGATATCAGCTGGGAACGTAAAATCAGAGTTCGAATTCCTGTTGAATTCATTGCATTCACTTACGCGCAAATACCCTTGGGAAAGGTATTGATTTGTCGTTTCTCCCTCTATATGCTAAATAGCAGGACATTTGGGGTTCTGTAGCTTTGATTG
Organism: Ascarosepion bandense; assembly: GCA_037127315.1. Lineage (NCBI taxonomy): Eukaryota > Metazoa > Mollusca > Cephalopoda > Sepiida > Sepiidae > Ascarosepion > Ascarosepion bandense. The sequence continues at coordinate 361,545 of JBBBDQ010001952.1, forward strand.
GAAATCAATCTACCTCAGACAATAATGTCAACCAGCTGCAGAAAAATCTTAAGCCCAGTCAGTCATGTTTCTTTCGATACATGATCGCCCAAGCTTGTATCACGTATCACACTTAACTGACTGGCTCAATTAGCGGCAAGATCTCATTATTTTACAGTTGAAATGGTTAGATATTGCTGTAAGTTCTTTTCTAACGGTTTCTTCTCTCATACTTACCGTTTGTAGAACTCTGTATCCGGCTTCTTGCTTTTCATCTATCTTAGATTCGCAAACCTTTAAATTAATCATTAGTAGTTATGTTCTTATTTCCTGCCCTTTTACTGATCCCTCGTTAATAGTATTTTTTCTCATATACTCTTGTAGTAAGTAACTCCTTGCGTTTTAGTGGCTTTATTGCCTTACTTGGGGTAAATTGATAAAACAAATAGCAAATTTTTTGAAAAGGAATGTATAGGTTACACGAAGAAGTACATGAAAACTGTTTTGTCAATAGAGATTTTAGTTATAAATGTAGGCTTCTGGTCCTTAATGAAATTAATGAACTAATAGAACATAGAAGACAGCAGAGGATGTGGAGAAATGTTTGATAAACGGAAGAGCTTATTCGTTAGTCTGCCGTGACAGAAATAACAAAAGTTTCCCTAAGTGTCACTTACCTAGCCACGCAGACCGTGCATGTAAATTCATGAACACGCCATAAGGTAAGCAAGATTTTTTAATTTACCTCACGTTCTCCCTGTGAACGTAAATCGGGTATTTCCAATTTTTTTCACACTCTGACATAAACAAGAATCGAGACAAAACGTCTGTTTGTTGAAATACTAAGATTGGGATACGCTGCAGATTTATATCATTTCAAAGATGAAGATATTGAATATATTTTGCATTGAAGATAATGCATAGATTTATTCTTAGTTTTTGGTTTATTTGGTTTTAAAAAAATTACGGTAAATATCTCTGTGTTGACATTTAGACTAGGTTACATTTGTCACTCATGTACATTTGTGGCTCGTCTGTCTTTAACGGTTAAGCTGTGTAGCTAAGCTGTGTAGTTAACTGAGAAGGGTTATGTTTAACAATGACATGATATTAAAATCGGTAGACAATGGATATATTTGGATAAAGCTGGCGAATTGTGACTGCACAGCAGTATTAGATGGCATCTACAGACCGAAGGCAGCCAAGTCATCCTTTTTTTGCTACTGTTTATCGCCGTGGTGCTAAAACAGAATCCGTGGCACCAAAGTTTATAAAAATATTTTTGGAGTGTATGTGAGTTGTACATTTAACAGTGTCTAACGTAAACTTTAAACTAAATAACTCAAAAAGTAAAAATTTGCGATAATATATTTCATATATTTGTAAAGACTTTTGTACTTGGTTTGCTGTGAGAAACATAGCTATATATATAGTGATCTTGTCGTTGTTGTGTTCATCGTTATATATATCGCTCATTCAGCGATTGGGCGTGTATAATGATAATATACACGCTAAAAAGTATGCCTCCTTCTACTGAGCGCCCGAGAGGTAGAATTGCCAATTTGGTCGGGTTCAATCCTGGGTAAAAAGCAATCGGCTGTCTAACCGTACTGATGAGCTGTGATACAGCGAAAAAATCTGTTTGCGGATGACTATATATATATATATATATATATATATATATATATATATATATAACTATGAACACGACAAGCCCGTGCTCATCATGTTCAGAATATAATTCACAAAAATGGCTACACACATAGATAAACACCACACATATTCAGTCAGACGTTAAATAAAATACATCTTCGATAATGGCTAATAGTATAGTTGAAAGCGCTCGGAAAAACAAAACATTTTCTCTACTTTTATATATTTTATGTTCTGAAAAGAAAAAAAATTATAAAATCACATGAAAAATTACTGATGTAATGAATATGCATACACTTTCCTCACAGTAATGTGATTGGCTGGTGTCAGCCATAAATACAGGCGAAGGCGAGGACGCATGGAAGTCTACATCCATAGGTCTACAGTTCTACAACTAGAAGTCTACTGGTCTACCACTAGAGGTCGATAGGTCTACGACTATTGGTATACAGCTATTAGTCTACGTCTATTGAATACGCTTCAGGATACTGCACACTAGGAGTTACGTTCATTACATCTACTTGTTAGATTGTCTTACCCGGTTACATTTGTTTATCTGCTTAACTACCTCGAATCAGACATATATCCCTTTCTGGGACATAATAATTACGAAAAAACTTAGCCATAATACTTGTCCATCATTGTCATTTTTAATGAAACCTGCATAAAAGAGAGATTGCTGCCAAATATACAATATATATGTAATGAATTATTTAGAACATTATTTTTACCGATACCCGTATTTAAGTAGATATTCTGTTTTTAATTAAACAGTATTTTATATTTATATCTACCAGCCTGGTTATTTCATGATAAATTTTTATTACGAAAATGTGTGCTATCCAGGATTCGAACCTGCGACCCCTATTTACATAGGGGAAGCTACCATTTGATCTGGTACTGTCTTAACCACTCGACCATGAATAGCCTCTTGATCAGACGAGGTTTTTATCATGATTATATAACACAATTTTCGATCCATCGTAAACAAACCATCTCTGCTCTGAAATGTATCGTAAATGTCAACAAATGTAAACATGTTACGGAAATTAACGAATTTTAACGAAACTTGGTTATAAGCAACCGACAATTTGTAATGAATTATTTTTGAATATTATCGGTAAAAATAATGTTCAAAATAATTCATTACAAATTGTCGGTTGCTTATAACCAAGTTTCGTTAAAATTCGTTAATTTCCGTAATATATATATATATATATATATATATATATATATATATATACAAAATACATCATTTAGATGCGGTTAGGACACATCATCAGTGATGTTACCCTGGTTCATTGACGGTTTCGGTCCTTTACAAACATCATACCTTCTCCCCAGGTTGACCCAGCCAAGGTTGATCAGGCCCCGGCCTCTGTCCTAATCTCTGCTTGCTACGTTATTGGAATGCAAGATGTTTTTGGTTGCACAGGAGAAGAGGAAAAATATCTAGAATAGGGTCGTCCACAAATAACTGAATGTCCAACGATAATAATGTGTAATTGGTTGAAGTATATATCGGAAAGAACAACTGTCTAAATATATTTAAAATAAATATATAAAACCATAAAAAATGATTTTTCGGGATAATAATGTGAAGATGAATGCTTAAAATACCTATATATATATATATATATATATATATATATATACTTTTTCCTGACATTCTTAAAGATAATTATCGCTAAGCTTGCCAAAAGCATTGCATTTATCGGATAGTCTCGATGTTGTATAGATACTAAAATATGTAATTTATTAGAGAGATAAAAATATTCAAGAAAATCTCCAGCAAGCAATAAAAACTCTTATAAGTAATTATAAGATCAAAATAAACAAACGTCCACAAAACTAATAGAGGAAGGTCTCATGCATGCTATAAAAGTCAATTACTAACATGATAATTCATTTTTGTACATGTGATAGTCTGTTTTTTTTTTCGGGTTATATCTTTTGGATTTATCGGTAAACAAAATTTATGCTAAGGTTTCACTTTCATATCTGGAAATCTCTGAAATAAGTTCTTCTCAATAACTTATTAAAAAAATAAAAACAGATATTTTAAGTAGGACTTCATATGAAACATTGCATACATGTATAGTAGTATATCTTGAAAATTCTACCTACATCTGTTGGTTAATATCAATTTTATTGACAAAATATTCTTTTACATAAAGATATCTGAATATAGTGGACACGTCATTCTTATTAAGAAAATATTCTTTCTGATATTCTTGCTTTAGCTATAATTTTAATTACTTAAAAATACAAGTAAAATGAAATACCCGCTTATTAGGAAATTTTTAGGTTTTTAACAAAAAAGAAGCACAAAAACAGAGAAACCCCATTATTCTGAATATAAATCACTATAAAAAATAAAATTAATTAAAAAACAAACTAATAAAATTCAAAATCTAAATTCGCTATTAATAAAAATTATCTGTCTAGATATTTTTAGCAACCAAAATGAATGAGACAGATATCTTTGGCAATTATTGTGATTTCTTTCTGGCAAAAATAATTGTGTATTTATAACTACTGCCAGCGGTCGATATTCAAAGTTTGAGAAAAGTACAAATTTCTAAAGCTGACTGTCAGCACTTGGAAGATTGGCTCATGAAAATCTTTCACTATCATTTGGCCGTCTATCATGCAAAGCCGTGATTGATCAAGTGATCAAATGATCAAGATCTAATTTCAAACCAAAAACATCTACATAGTGAATCAGACACTTGTCGCATGGCTACGTTAAAATATCGGTGTGATCCTTAAAAACGAAACAGATGCAACGTCAATATTATCTTCAAACGTCACATGACACTGTCCTGGTAAAGTTGAAGAGTTTGAGTTTCAGTTTTGTTTAACGGCATATCAACACCTCTGTGGGTTATTTAATGCCAAAAAGGTGGGGGTTTTTAAGGTATGTTTTAATGTTCGGTTACAGTGAGAAGGTTGATTTAATCACACTTTGATAAATACTTATTTTATTTTAGAAAACTGAAAATGTCTTCTAGTTTTTTATTCAAAAATGAATTGCTGGCAATAATTTTTTCCTTAAAAATGTGTTATGGTAATAATTGTTTTTTGTTTCATTCTAAAATGTATTATTGGTAATATTTTTCCTTCAAAAATATATATTTTTCTATAAAAGTCAATTGTTGTTTATATAAATGTCTATATTGATACTTTCATAGTATTTCGACCCCAATTTGGAGTTAAACTATTTGCTCATAGCTGGGACCCTTACAGGGGCTACTATTTCGGGTCAGGGTGGACCTGGGAACAAGAAAAATTAAGAAGTGGTTCCATGCTCCTCACAACCTCCCAAACAGAGGCTTTGCTGCCGGATGCGTTTACTGTCATGCCCAGGACCTTGAGTTGAAGAGATTTGTTTTTTTATTCGTTTATGCCAATAAGAATCGATTTTCATTTTCATCGACTATTACGTCATGGAGCATTTTTATACTGAAACTAAGAGGAATATTTTTGGCGGAAAAGATCAATAAAATAGAAAAGTATTAAGAATGATATAACCGACGTTGAAAGCGGAAATTAACAAAAGTATGAGATAAAGAAAACTAGAGGAAAATGATTGATTTTTCAGGCAATTTGCTGCTACGCATTAAGAATATTAAAAAAAAATAATGATAGTTAATGAAATGTCAAACGAGATTTTAAAAAAGGATGGATTTTTAGATAGATTCGATTTAAATGAATTCCTATTTTATTTTTAATTAATAGCGCAAAAAATGGATAACAATCCCCTTCTTAAAATTGAAACTGAATTAAATATGAATAAAATGGGTGGAAAGAGAAAACATGAGAACCGTTGGTTATTCGAAGAAAACGAAACATCTGTAGAAATTGATCTGTGGTTGAGAGAGGAATTCTGAGTTGAGTTTTAGCGTTCAATCATTGCTATAGCACAGCGGTCGGCAACTCCCGGCCCGCGGGCCATATCCGGCCCTCGAGTGAATATTGTCCGGCCCGCGGTCCATATCCGGTCCTCGAGTGAATATTGTCCGGCCCGCGGTCCATATCCGGCCCTCGAGTGAATATTGTCCGGCCCGCTAACTTACTCTGGACAAGATATATATACATAGGTAAACCAAACCAAAGTGACAGTTGATAGTTTGAATATATTGCGTCGAAATTTTAAACAAATATTTGTTTTTACCTGCAGAATGTATTTTACTTTTATTTTTTATTTATAGGGATCGCCAAAATTAGCGTATGGTCTCACTTTCACTTTTCTGTGAAATTGCTTTCGTGAGCGGGCACTTTTAAATGAATAGAAAATAGTGTTTTCAACCGATTTTAATTTTTTTTTTCAATACTGATTTATGAAACAATTATTTTTAAGATGTAATTTTGTGAAACAAAATTCCTGTCAGATTTTAAATTATAATGAATCCTTGCTTTCTTCAAACAAAGAAATTCTGTTCACATATTTAATTACATGGTTCTCCTCCATGACACTGGAGCCATATTTGTTTGGCCCTCCTCCATGACTCTACATAGCCTTCTGTCTCTTACTCTCCAAAAGATTGCCGACCACTGCTATAGCATATTCAGGTCGTCAAGAATATTGGTTTCGAACATTCCCCCAACCTCCTGAGCAGTAATTGTTCTATAAATCTCTTGTCGGTAGAACTGCTCACCTCAACCCAATTTGTGAGGTTAGTTCATTTGTCTAACTAGAGGTAATACAGATGTAAGCAAATACGAATAAAGTCGACAGAAATGTTACCTTTCGATACGAACACGGATCTGAAGAATAAAGAGAAAATATGTCAAAGTACCAAATTCTAAGAGTCATTGTATCACATAGGATATTTCTTCTTCTATGTGCCTTGTCCCTTCAGGACGTAGGCGATCATAGCCTTCCACGGCTCTGAGCACGCCTTCTCCTGTTACACCATGCAATCTTCGTTCCGTCATCCACCTGATTAGGTCCTTCAAATATGTTATCCGTTGCTTTCTCCTGTCTCTTTTCCCCTCTACCTGGCCTGTTAGTATCAGATTCTGCAAGCCCTCCTTCCTCAATGCGTGTCCCAGGAACTTCAGCTGTCTCTTCCTCATTCTCAATATTAATTTCCTTTTTGTTTCCATCATTTCCAAGACCTCATCATTGCTCACATGCTCGATCCATGATATTGGCATCATCCTTCTATAGAACCACATTTCAGTTGCTTCAAGTTTTCCATCATTTTATATGGTATTGTCCAGCATTCACTGCCATATTGGAAGGAGAGACAGTGCGTAGCAATCCAGTACTCTCTTCCTAGTTCCTAGCAAAATTGTCCTGTTTCTTAATACCTTATTCAACTTCTGGAATGCTCCCTTCCCCATGCCAATTTGCCTTCCAATCTCTGTGTCGCACTTTCCGTCTTTTGTCATAACGCTTCCCAGATATTTAAATTTTTGTACCTGTTTGATTCTGGTATCCCCGACCTGTATTTGGTATATTGGGCTGCCCTTTTTACTGATGACCATACATTTGGTTTTCGTGCAGTTTATTTCTTGTCCTTTCTTGTTACTTTCTTCTGCTACATTCTGTAGAAGGTCTTGTAGTTTCCTTTCTGTATCTGCTATCAGCACTGTATCATCTGCGTACCTTAGGTTGTTTAAATTGTGGCCTCCGATTACGAGTCCAGGCATAACATCTAGGGCCCCGAAAATATTCTCGCTGTGAAACTATCAATAAATGTGAAAGTAATGATCATACGTGTTATATCTGTGAGTAGAACTGCAACAGCTCGTTTGAATCAAAGAACATGACTCATTATATTTGGCGTCAAGGATAACAGTATTTCAATAAATTGAGTTCTATGGTGCTCAAGTCAGTATGTATTCAACCTTATTCGTTGTCTTTTATCTCCAAGACTTGAAGTAGTCTAACTAGTACCTCTAATAGCAATATCACAACCACATTCCTGAAAAATCTACTTATAACAAATAAATAATACACAGTATGAAACTTACATTATGATGGTATTTTCAAATATTTGGAAAAAAAAAACTTTTGAGATTTTTCACAGTCTGTAAGTCAATTATTAAGCATACATACTTTTGACACAATGAAACGGTCAGAGTGTAAAGATCAAATTAAGACCGGGTTCCTAATAAAGATTCAGCTGACCAGTTGCTTGTAAATTCCAGCCTCGATAACCATCTTTTCAAGCTGACGGGCCATCGGCGATTGTGTTTTTTTTAAGTGATAAAAATAGAAATTCTTATTCTTTCAAACACTCTCACCACCTACTCAACCCTCATTCTTGGTATCCTTACCCGTCTATCACCCTCCTTCTTACATTTCCTATATCTAACCATCATTTCTCATCACTTTCATCCTTATGTAACCCCCTGCGCAATAGTGCCAGTGGAATGCCTTGCTCGGAGTGAAACGATTAAAAAAAATGAAGAGATTTCGGGGATGAAGCATTTTCAATATTAATTATTTTCTCGTTTTCTTCATCATATTTATGTTCTTATCACGACTTTCTAGACCATTTTTCCTTGCAGCAATAAAATTAGCGTGATATTGTAAGAAAAATAAACTACCAGTGATTGAAACAATAAAATTCCGTATTCCTTTTGTTGACCTTATTTTTTCATATAGACTGTAATAAAAACTGTTCAACCGGCAGTTTTTATTCATCTTCTACGGTCCATGTTCTTTTCAGACTGTGGACAATCAGGGACCAACAGTTAGTCAGTTAAGTGCCATACGTGAAACACGCTTTGGGCGATCATGTCCCGAAAGAGACAAGACTAACTAGGCAGAACATTATCCCGCAGTAGATTGCCATTGCTTTTTGCGGTAGACTGGTTGTCAGTCAAGGCCATAGAACCCAATCTGTCCTGCTATTTAACACATAACTGGAGGGAAGAGACGTATTAATAACTTTCCCAAGGATATGTGTGCGTAAGTGAATGCAATGGATTCAACTGGAACTCGAACACGGTTTCCCGATTTTTTGTTCCGAGGTGATATACACTGCACCACAAAGTACATCCGGGACCACCACAAAGCACATCCGGGACCACCACAAGCCCCTATTACTAGTAGTCTTTAGTACCGTTTATCTATTTTTGAAGCTCCTTTCTCGTTACGTCATTCATTTACACAAGCTGATCTGGTAGGTATAAGTTTTGATTCCTCTGTCAGTCTTGGCCTCGATATGACTTGTGAGTCACAAATTCTCCAGACGATCCTTTCACATTAAGTGTCCCCCATTTTTCAATTGTCTTGGTTTTCGAGAAAGATGAGGAAAGATGTAGAATAAATCTGCCAACAGTTTTTAGTATGACAAAGCAAGAGGACTGAAGTCGATAATATATAGAATTCTCAGAATGATAGTCATCCCACCGGGAAAAAGTGGGTAGAATTTATCGAAACATCATTTTTTTGGTTGTTTTATTTTTCATGGCATATTAACGTCGGCAGTCATTTATTGTCAACTAAATTTTATTTGTTTATTGCTGGTAATACGTTTTTCTTTCAACAATTTATTGTTGTTTTTATATAGGTTTTGTGTCTAGTAATACATTTTTCGTTTCGAGTATCAAGATTCATTGAGATTTGTTTTTAAGGGCAGGGTCTCCCAAGTCTTACCCTATTATTTAACCCATAACTGGATGGAAGGGACGGAGTACCAGTGCTTAAGTGAATGCAGGGTATTCAACTAAATTCGAACCCGGCTCACAGATTTCTCTTTTTGAGCCGATATCTACTGCACCACAACACACATCCGTCACTAAACGCTTACAGCACCTTGGTATTCCCAAGCGGTCACCCATCTAAGCACTGACCAGGCTCAACGTTGCTTCACTTCGGTGATCGAGCGAGACCCGGTGCATTCTACGTGATATGGCCGTAAGCCTTCAAAACATAAAAAACGACTACAAGAACGCTGATCAGTAGGCCAAGCCAAACGCATAATAATGATTTTGGGACAATATCGAGAAATCTGCATAATTATTTAGATTTGAATCAACCCAAAACCTTGAAGTGAGAACAGACCAACAAACAGAAAGAAACGAATACCCTAAATAGAAATAAAGAAAGCGTTAATCTGGAATGATATTATCCTTAATTTTACATCCAGATAAATGATGAAACGGGCATGAATCGGTCGTAAGTTGTATTAGCGTCAGTACCAACAGAAAGTATCAGTTTAGGATATTGCATAAGTCTGTGCTTAATAATGATTCTTTTTAATATTATTAAATTTGTATTTCAAATGAACTAAAAATTGACTTGACAGAAATCTTTCTCTTTTATTTTAAATGACCACCAACCCCAGAAAGGCTTAAATAATTACATATGGAATTAGTTAGTCAGTTAGTTAAGTGCCATACGTGATACACGCTTGGGCGATCAAGTCTCGAAAGAGATATGACTGACTGGACGGAAGATTATCCCGCACTAGTTTGCCATTGCTTTCTGCGTAGACTGGTTACCAACCAAGGCTACAGAACCCAATCTGTCCTATTATTTGACTTATAGCCAGAGAGAGAAGAGATGTATTATATTATTAACTACTAATTAGTGGGGGTTCAGCTTATTACTTTATAACAATAGAAAACCGATCCCTCACTTTATACCCAGTAGAAACCTTAATCATGATTTCAACTATTATATTCAGTCAGTCAGTTAAGTGTCATACATGATACACGCTTTGGGTGATCATGTCTCGAAAGAGACATGACTGACTGGGCAGAAGATTATCCCGCAGTAGGTTGCCATTGCTTTCTGTGGTAGACTGGTTGCCAACCAAGGCTATAGAACCCAATCTGTCCTGTTATTTAACCCAGAACTGGAGGAAGGAGACGTATTCCCAAGGGTATTGGGCGTAAGTGAATGCAAAGAATTCATCTGGAATTTGAACTCGGCTCTAAACACTTCCATAGTATTAAGTTATCTTGAATATGGTGTATGAGATCAAAATATTGAACATAAGAGAGGCTGAGTAGTTTTGTCCAACATTTTAACATGCTAAGAAAAAAAAATTGAATACAAATCTGAGGACATGAGTAATTTTCTTGAAAACCCTTCGTATCTAGAGTCATTTGGATGCAATTATTGGCGATCACCTTGTTCAGAAATTTTCAAATTATCAGATATCTACAAGATCAATGTATCAATGATTAAAACTCTTTTCAAATTAATTGTCTTCGTCTTAAAGAATACTGTTCTTTATCAGCTCTTATAGAGAAGCAATATAGATTTATAAACAAAGAACTCTACCAAAAAAAGCCAGATAAATTTAAAAAAAATGATTATTAAAATGATTATCGCTTAATCTGCAAGGGAAGAGTGATAATCTTGATGTTCAATGTTTACACTCAAGCAAGAAATTAAAGAGAAATTTATGAAGAAAACCTCCATCAATAGTAGAAAGAATTAGTGATGTTTTTGAAGTTCTTTTTTCTTGCTAAAATGTTTTAAGAATAAACTAATTTTAACTTTGAAGTGAGTATACCGCGAAGAATTCCGTCAAAAAATGCCAAATGTTTACTGGATGGACACAGTTAATCTCACCATTAGCACGACTGATTTCACCTAAAACGTACTTGATAATCATGCGATTGCTACATATATCACAAGGCCACCATCGATATGTATGCTAATTAATGTACGAGGGTCATTCAATAAATAAGGTGAATTTTTCGGTATAAGGACTTCTACGAGGGTCATTCAATAAATAAGGTGAATCTTTCGGTATAAGGACTTCTACGAGGGTCATTCAATAAATAAGGTGAATTTTTCGGTATAAGGACTTCTACGAGGGTCATTCAATAAATAAGATGAATTTTTCGGTATAAAGACTTCTACGAGGGTCATTCAATAAATAAGGTGAATTTTTCGGTATAAGGACTTCTACGAGGGTCATTCAATAAATAAGGAGATTGTTTTGGTATAAGGACTTCTACAAGGGTCATTCAATAAATAAGGAGATTGTTTTGGTATAAGGACTTCTACAAGGGTCATTCAATAATTAAGGTGATTGTTTTGGTATAAGGACTTCTACAAGGGTCATTCAGTAATTAAGGTGATTGTTTTGGTATAAGGACTTCTACGAGGGTCATTCAATAATTAAGGTGATTGTTTTGGTATAAGGACTTCTACGAGGGTCAATGTTCCTTGTATAATGGCAAAAATAGAAACTAAAAGGAAAGTCATTCTTGGAATTAAAAAGAAACAATTGAAATTGAACCTGACAGGAAATATTGAAGATTAGAAGAAAAGAGGAAATCAATGCCGTAGAGAACTTGGTTTTATATGAGTTTGGAAGGTATTTGTCTATATTTCTAAGATGAGGCAGTATTTTCATTATTTATGAAAGATAGAAATCATTTTGCTCTATATAACTAGATAGAAAGATAGCGAGAGAAAAAGACAGACATAGAATTATATTCAGAGTGAGGGAGAGAGAAAGAAAATTAGAGAGAGGGTGGGACAGTAAATTGAAATAAATAGTTTTTAAGGTTTTGATTTTAGAAAACGAACAATCCTTTCTTATCTATAAGTTTAATTCAAATACTCTTGATGACCCATTGTACTTTTCTAATTTAGCAGTCTCTGGCACAAACCCTAAAAATACAATTTGAACTTTTTCACTTCACAAACAATTAAATACTATTTTATACTTAAATAGAATTTGTAATATGCGGTTTATTACGCAGGCTGAAATTTGCCACAAAATACTCAAAATAATTTTTAAAAATTCTAAGTTTTGCAATATTATTAAGGACAAAATTAAATTTTAGACATTTTTCTTATTGAGCTTTGCATGTCTGAACAGATTTGACGAATTTTACTCGGAAAAGTTTATATTTCTTTAATATCGTTTTCAATTAGATTTTAACTTCATGACTTGCATCTAACGTCAGCTGACAAAAATTGCTTTTCATTTATATATATATATATATATATATATATATATATATATATAGTCATCCACAGAGAGATCTGTTTCGCTGTACCACAGCTCATCAGTACGGTTAGACTCCGATTGCTTTTTAAAGTTCCTTATTGTTAAGCACTTTTCTTAGGTGTAATACTATTCTATATACATATAAGATAGTAATATATCTAAGAAAAGTGCTCAACAGTAAGGAGCTTTATATATATATATATATATATATATATATATATATATATATATATAAATAGGACTGTTCCAACGAAAGAAATTGGTATAGAATAAAAAGTGAAATAAATAATTAAATAAAAGAAGAAAACATTCTAACATACGTTTTCACACACAGCAAAAACAATCCAGAATTATTCACAAAGATCAAAACCCACACGGAATTCCTCAACAATAATGAAAAATAAAGGAAATCATAAAGACAACTAAAATAATTAATAGCAAGCGTCAGACGAAAAATTTAAAAGATATCCTAACCTCATCGAATTTTGAACCGCACACAACACAGGATTTCACAAAATGCACCAAAAAAGATGTGGAGTATGCAATATAATTATAGGAAGGAAAACACTTCCAGTGCAAAAACGCATCTACATTCGAAATAAAATCGGATCTGACCTGCAACTCGAAAAATGTAGTTTACGCTCTCACATGCGACAAATGCTTGAACAATAAAATATCCCTTCATAAAGGCAATTTAAAAATATCATATAACAGGAAATTAAATGTTTCCTAACATCTGCATGAATACAGTAGGGGCAAATTCAAAGTAATGTCTACCTACCAAAATACAGACTATGACACATTAATAATGCACGAAGAAAGATTCATAAAAAATAAAAGCCATCGCTCAACAAAACGACATGAAAAACCCACACACCGACAAATACACACACACCGAAAAATACACACACACACACACACACACACACACACACACACACACACACACACATAAATACACACAGCAAATTCAAATGGTAAGCCCCAAGCTATAAAAAAAGAAGCAGATAACCCATAAAAACAATTCTAAAATATAAAAACGAAATCAAAAACCGCTCCCTCTTTCTCTCACACACACACACATGCACACAAGCACACACATTGACACGCACTCACGCACATCAAATTCAAAATATCGTCAAAGCAATAAAAACAACCAGCTGACCGACAGAAAACAATTACGGCGAGACTTATAGATAAGGATGGCGCCGAGAAGATAATTTTAACGTACTAATGAGGGAATTCCAAACCAAAATCATGTCAAATTGGAGTAAGCACTTGATTAAGTCATCTATTTATTTATTTATCTGTTTATCCATTTATACATGTGGTGTGAGAAACCACAGACAATTCAACCCGCGAACATTTGATTTATTTTATTTTATTTTATTGATTTTTTTTTCATTTTTCTAGTTACTTACTTATTTATAAACAACAAATTGACACTCAGAAACAAAAGGAACTCGATACGTAAAGCCAAAAGTTTATTCACCTGAGGAGAGTCAACTTTAGAGTCGAAACACGTGTAGCGTCACAAAAATCATTATGGACACTTAAAGTATCATAACATGCAAAATAACAACAACAATAAATATATACTTTAAACAAAACGTTCACGACTTTCTCACACATGTGATCTAGATTTGGTCAGTAACCTGTGGGGGAGAATTTGTGGAAAACTGTGCACCACGTCTCATGACCGAGTGTTTTAAATGCTCGCTTTCTATACACTAGGCCAGATTCGAATCTCGTCATAGAAACCTTTTCATGAATCTAGCAATCTGACTGAGACAATACTAGAATGTGGTACCTTTGGAAAGTGTCAGAAAAAGTATATGTTTATCCTGCTCTCCAACTGGAGCGAGATGTGACACAAGGTCGGTTCTTAACGTGGGGAACCCGAACGCGTACGGACGGGCGAAGAAACAGAAATTCCCCTGTCCCCGCAACCGAGCATCTGGTCCACCCCTCTGGTGCAATGAGGTGGCGCGGCCACGGGACACTGTTCCCTGGGACCGGGCATCTACAGAGTATAATTTTTCTCAGATGTATCTCCATCCTCGGACAGAGCTACAACTGAGCCGCACTCTGTCTTCGAGAGATGAATTTTGGTCCCTACCCGACACAAAATGTGGCAAGTAAGTATTCTTCATTCGATCACCAAAGTTAAGCAACGTGATCCAGATCAGTACTTAGATGGTGACCACTTGGGAATACCAGGCGCTGTAAGCGTTCAGTGACGGATGTGCGTTGTGGTACAGAGGATATCGGCTTGAAAAGAAAAATTGGTGAGCCGAGTTCGAATTCCAGTTGATTATCCTGCATTCACTTAAGCACTAGTACTCTTGGGAAAGGTATTAATCCGTCACTTCACTCCAGTTATGGGTTAAATAACAAGATGGGGCCTGGAGGCAACCCTTCTAGTGTTGGTGTCACAACCAAATAATATTCTCTTCTTTGTTTCTCGTGAAAGTTTCCTGTCTCTTAATACTTTGCTCAGCTTCTGGAAAGTGTGCCTCGGACCGGATATCTACACAGTATAATTTTTCTCAGATGCATATCTGTCCTCGGGCAGAGCTACAACTGAGCCGCACTCTGTCTTCAAGGACAGAGACGCAATTGGGAGATGATTTTTGGTCCCTACCCAAAATGTGGCAAGTAAGTATAAAACGGCTTGACTGAAATATCGTATTTGAAATTAGTTAGACAGAAGTGTTCGGAACCTGTCTGGAGTCATAGCATATAGTTAAATGAAAAAAATAACTTCAGCCACTGTTAAATTTTTAGCATGTGCTGAAAGCTCACTCATGAAAGATATTGACGTAATAATAATGCACTTATTTACCTATACCAAACAATGGCATCTTGTTAAGTTATTACGATTAGGTTTTCAGCTCTGACTGTTTAAATATAAGTATATAGGAGAATATGATATAAGACTTTATATATCAATTTAATGGTGGCTGGGAGAATAGGAAACTGGAGAGAATTTTTTTTCTTTTTTCTTCATTAATTACTCATCAGATAAATAACCAGTTCCAGTTTTTACAGAAAAAAGGCAGACAAAAAGTATTTTATAATAAAGATAAATTCGTTTGCCAAAAATGTAAATTCCGTGAAAATAAATAACACAAGAGATATTTCAATAGAAAAAGAAAAAATTGAAGTAATTTATTAAACAATTCATTGCTGTATTTCTTGATTTCAGATTAAGATCTTGATTTGAGATTAAGATCTTGATTTGAGATTAAGATTTTGATTTGAGATTAAGATCTTGATTTGAGATTAAGATCTTGATTTGAGATTAAGATCTTGATTTGAGATTAAGATCTTGATTTGAGATTAAGATCTTGATTTGAGATTAAGATTTTGATTTGAGATTAAGATTTTGATTTGAGATTAAGATCTTGATTTGAGATTAAGATCTTGATTTGAGATTAAGATTTTGATTTGAGATTAAGATTTTGATTTGAGATTAAGATCTTGATTTGAGATTAAGATCTGGATTTGAGATTAAGATTTTGATTTGAGATTAAGATCTTGATTTGAGATTAAGATCTTGGTTTGAGATTAAGATCTTGATTTGAGATTAAGATCTTCCGAGCAAAAATCACATCTGTAACTTTCTGCGTGAATTCCACAATAATAATATAGAAGCGTGGTTTGAAAAGAAAAGAGGTGAATGGTGCTCGATTTGAAATTAATGCATGCAAGATTTCACGATAGTAATTGATAGTGTCTCGGAAGGAGAACCCAAAAGTCGGATTCGTTACATTAACTGACGCGAAAATAACTTTCGAAAAGATATGACTCCATCTTTTCCCCCATTAAGGATTAAAGAGTAGGACTTCAGTTCTTCAAAAAATATTTCCGTACTCACAACAAACATACTTTATAAAGTTCCAAGCTTGTTTCGGCTTTAAATGACTCACAAAGATAAGCCGAAGAACATCAATGTGTAATATATTACCCTGAAGACATGATAGACAAATATATCCGGTCGTGGATGGTGTCGGCGGGACAACAAAGACAGAAATACAGGCTGAAACCGGCTTGAAACGCGATAGCCGGCAAAGATAGGATTCAGTCACTTTCTGGCCGACGGGATGTGGCTTCCCTCTGTCTTTTCTACAAATATATTCTGACGAGTTTCTTTCCTTGATACCCAGTCTCACTAAAATAATTACACCATTTCTAGGTACCACTAGCACTACATATGTCAGGCACTCAGGTGACTTACTCCATAAATTTAGAGACATTAATATGCCATATTTAATAATTATGTACTAACATACCCATTAAAAATGTCTTGCAAACCATCTCGAAAAATCTCGAAAAACTCCCCCTACCTATCCACAAAATCGTAAAAATATGTACATTAATCAGTAATCATTGTTATTTCTTTTATGAACAAAAATTTGGTATACCCAGGGGATCTGCTATTCTCGCTCTACCTATTTCTGGAATTCTTATAATCCAGTGATTTCAAATATATATATACTAACAGTATAGCCCGGCGTTGCTCGGATGTTATGAAAGCTTTAAAACTAATCCATGGTCCGGGAGATCAGACTCTTTGGACGTTGGTACGAAAGACTAAAAAGCAATCGCTGTTTCCAGTTAAAACGAAACCGTAGACTTCAAGAAAAATGAATGGATGTAAGTCAAATTTTGATTTCCTGGTATCGATATCAAATAAGTTTTTTTCGTCGTAAACTGAAATTTGAAGGCTAAATAAGTTCTCTGAGTAAATGGTATCATGGCTGAGACTAAGTACTACAATTATACCTATTTAGAGCCAAACCCGAAGCAAAAACTAAAATAAAATGGCTGAAAAAATACAGACCTACAGGCAGATAAACAGACACACACACACAAACATCTTGCCTTATATATATATATATATATATTATCGATTTTCTGCACTATTGTAAGAACTGCAACCTTGAAACTTCTGATTATCTTTTCTTATGTCTTTGTCTATGGGTGTATGATATTTGATTAAAATCGGACCACTCCTTCTATAACCCGATTTTTTCGAATATTGATTTCCGATATTTATTGGGGTTACCTCGACACAAGACCTAGCTAAGAACATTGGCAGACGCTTATAGTACAACTGTGTAAATTTTCAAGAAGATCGGTTCAGCCGTTTCGGAGTCTAGAGATAACGGACACACACATACACACACAGACACACACAGACACAGACACACACAGACACACACACACACACACACACACACACACACACACACACACACACAGACGAAGTTCCATTTATAAATAAGTTTAGAATAGATGAATAAAAGATAGCGCTAAAAATAAAGGAACTAAATTCACGATTTACATTGTTTGGAATATTGTCCTCATTTTTATTGCCATGTTTACAATGTTTCGGCCTTTGTAGGCTCCGGCTTTTTTCAGGTGCTAAGAAATTCGAAGCGTTTATTACGATTACTGGAGTATATCATTCTCATTCCATGTGGGATGCCACTCATGGTAGCCATGCAGTTTTCTCCATTTAACTTAATTCTTTAATTTATGTTTTCACTACTGCTGTAGCTTGGTATTCAACCCACAACTTTTAGGTCAAGTCATTGCAACTAATCATTGAGTTCATGGCTACATGAAGTAGCATCGAACATGGAATGAAAATGATATACCCCAGTGATCGTAATAAAAGTTTCAGTTCGAACTTACTAGTCTCTGAAGAAGGCCGGGGCATGCAACCACCGAAACATCGTAAACATGTAAATACAAAGTTGGACAGTCAGTCAGTTGAGTGCCATAGGTTATAAACGCTTGGGTGATCATATCTCCAAAGAGACATGACTGACTGGGCAAAGGATTATCCCCCAGTAGGTTGCCACTGCTTTCTGCGGTAGACTGGTTGCCAACCAAGGCTATAGAACCCAATCTGTCCTATTATTTAACCCATAACTGGAAGGAATAGACAGATTAATACCTTTCCCAAGGGTATTTGCGCGTAAGTAAATGCATTGAATTCAGCTGGAATTCGAACTCGGCTCCCCGATTTCTCGTTCCGAGCCGATATCCAATGCACCACAACGCACAAAGTAGGACAATAGTCTGAAAAATGTAAATAGTGTAAATACTAACTTATTTCAAAAGTCTAAATAGATGCTGAAGGAACTAATGTATTTGCTATAATAAAAATAACTTGTTTATGAATCCTAGGAAGAAGACTATTGTGAATGGATAGCCGGCCAGAACCATGTCTGCATGTTAAACGTCAATGGACATTTCTTGTTGCACTTCGTAAACTTGTTTCCCGTGTCCCATGATAAGCCAATAAGACGTTTGACATTTCTTCAACTAGCCACCGAGGATCACCGGTTAAGAAGATGATCTTAACACTTATTAAAAACACTGTTTTCTCTGACCTTTCCATAATGTCAAGAACAATCGCCTGGTGAGAGAATTATCTTCAAAAGTTGTAAAAACCAGAAGGTTACAATAACAAGTTGATGAAATGAACTCATTGAATTGGCTATTGTCTGTCGTGTATCTCAATACAGTTCAGAAATTAGAAAAATGTTATTTCTTAAGCCTGACCATTTAAGTGCCTTTAAAGTTAGAACCTAAATCTAAAATGGCGCAGTCACTGTTTTCAAGGAGACCCGTCTACCAGGTCTAAACTCCGTTGCAGATACATTTTATTTGTTCAACAACTGTTTATACTAAAACTATACTGAGTGGGCCTTAGTTACAGCTTCTGGAAGTATACGTATTATCTAAAAACTGTCCGCATTATCTCAACTGTCTGACAAGTCCAGCCCCCTCAAACCCTCGGTCACGATCACTTGAATCTTAGTGCTTGGGTACATCGACTGAATTTCAATCACAATGCTTAGGCCAACCCGTGTTTTTCAATTTTCAAAGCTGCCGCATGCTTGGATAGTCTTTCAGAGGACGATATCAAGAAGTCAGCTTCCTGACCAATAGTTCACATATCACTAGGAAAAGGTATTAATCCATTAAATAATATGACAGATTGGGTTTTGTAGCCTTGGCTGGCAACCAGTCTACCGTAGAAAGCAATGGCAACCTACTGCGGGATAATCTTCTGCTTAGTCAGTCAGGTCTCTTTCGAGACATAATCGCCCAAAGCGTGTATCACGCATGGCACTTAATTGACTGACTGAATATAATAGTTGGAAACATGATAAAAACCTCTACTGGGCATAAAGTAGGGGATCGGTTTTCGATTGTTATGAAGTAATAAACTGATCCACCAGTAATTAATACTTAATAATATAATACATCTCTTCTCCCTCTAGCTATGAGTCAAATAACAGGACAGATTGGGTTCTATAGCCTTGGTAGGCAACCAGTCTACCGCAGAAAGCAATGGCAACCTACTGCGGGATAATCTTCTGCCCAGTCAGTTATGTTTCTTTCGGGACATGATCGCCCAAGCGTGTATCACGTATGGCACTTAACTGACTGACCTTAAAGCCAGCATTTAAATTCAGTAACATTGTGATAATGAATGATTCTTGAGACTTGAATTCGGGAAATTTTAGTTATAAAATGTATGGCTTCATTAAACTTCTTGGTCACACAAAATTGGAAGACTAGATTTATATTTTTGTTAGAATCTATTTTCTTGTTTGGTTGGTTCATTCTTGATCTAGGCATTAACGGGATCTACCCAGTCAGTTATGTCTCTTTTGAGACATGGTTGCCCAAAACGCGTTTCCGAACCCGTTCTCATAGTTAGAAAGCGGACATTCTAACCACTCGATCACTCGTTGGATTGATATTAAAACAATTTCATGTTTGTATTGATGATTCATCCGGTAAAACAGTTATAGTATTCCATGAGATAATTGTGGCAGATAGTAAATGAGGATGTGTGGGTGGTATATGAAAAAGTTGTAGCGACGGGCCGAGTTCAAATACATAACTAACTTGTTTTATTCACATTCGCAAAGTCATGAATCCATTTTTTCTTTACCATCTCTTGATTAAATAGCAAGGTAGATTGAAGTTTGTAATTTCGGTCGCAATCAGTTTACGTCAAGGGAAGCTATGAATACTCAACTGCGGAGAAGACATCAGAAAAACTTGCTAGTGTATTTCTTAAGAATCCAATTTTTTTTTTTTTTTTTTTTTATAAGCGTTTCACCCCGAGCAAGGCATGTCACTGCCACTACTGTGCAGGGGGCTACGTAGAGTGGAGAAAGGCTGATTAAATATAGGAAATAACAGAGGGTGGGTGATAGGCGGGTGAGGATACCGAGAATGAGGGTTGGGTAGATGAGAGTGTTGTGAGAATAGCTGGGAGTTAGTGTGATAGGAGGTGTCTATTGACCCTACATTTAAACACCTGGAGATTGTAACTGTCGGGAAAGCAGACTTGTGGAAGGGAGTTCCACAGGCGGGAAGCGCGAGAAAAGAAGCTGTTGGAGTAGAATTTACGGTTACATCTTATTTGTTTAACTGTAAAAGGGTGGGACCTAGTTGCTAATCTAGTATCTCGTGTAAATTCGTGCTTAGGCGGCACCAGTGATCTAAGCTCATCGGAGCAGAAGCCATGAAAGTACTTGTAGAAGAGGCACAGGGAAGCTACATCACGCCGGTGTGAGAGCGGCTGCAGCCGGTCTGCCAAGTCAGTATCAACCACGTTACTGATCCTCCTTTGTATTTTGTCAAGAAGCCCAAGGAGAGCAGCAGGGGCACCCGACCAGATATGGCAGCAATATTCAATACACGGGCGGATGGTAGATTTGTATATGTGCAGAATAGTTTCAGGTGGGAAAATTTCCGGGCCCTGCACAGAGAGCCGACTTTCATAGCAGCAGATTTGGCAATGGATTCAATATAGTCATTCCATTTGAGGTCCGCCGAGAGTGTAAGGCCAAGGAGGCGTAGTATTTTACTCTCTGGGAGGCTAGCCTGTCCCATGCTAATGGGAGGTAGATGCGATTGTCTATGGTGGTTAGTTGATAAGCTAATGGGAGGTAGATGCGATTGTCTATGGTGGTTAGTTGATAAGCTAATGGGAGGTAGATGCGATTGTCTATGGTGGTTAGTTGATTCACAAATAATAAAAAATAGTTATGGAGTCATAACTGCTTACGTTCAGAAGTGACATTATATGAAATACAAATAGTTAGAAATAGAACAACTGTATTGCTTCTTCCATGTTTGAATTCTAAATCAGGCGGTCAAGAAGGTCGGTTCTCTGTGTAGGGCCAGGAAGTTTTTCCTCTGTAAAACAATTCTGTACATATACAAATCTACCATCCGTTCGTACATTGAATACTGCTGGCATATCGGGTTGAGTGCTACTGCTATCCACCTAGAGTTCCTTAACAAAATCTAACGGAGAATCTGCAATGTAATGCTTGCCTGTGTTTCTTCTACAAATACTTTCACGGCTTCTGCTCCGATGAAATTAGCTCTCTGGTGACCCTATATACGAATTTAACTGAGTGACAAGATTAGCCAGTAGGTCCCACTCTTGTACTGTGAAACAAATAAGACGTAAACGCAAATTCTACTCCTCAGCTTCTTTTCTCGCAGTTCCTACCTGTGGAATTATATTCCGTTTACTTGCTTTACCGATAGCTACAATCTACAAAGATTTAAATATGAAGTCAATAGTAATTTCCTATCTCACTAACCTGCATTCTCTCTCTCTCTCATGCACCTTTCTCCGTCCACTCCTTCTCATCCTTCTCATACTCACTTCCTGACACCCCATATATTCTGTCACTTTTTTTTCATAACTTTCCTCCTATGTAACCACCTACACAACAGTGGCAGTATAATGCCTTGCTTGGGGCGATATGATTATAAATAAAAAACAAAAACATTTAACGGACTCAGTTCTTTGAAATTTTTATTTGCATCATCATTTGTATTTACATTCTCTGATCTTTTTTCCAAGATGTTTCCGATTTTGAAATCAATATTTCAGCCGATATGTTCTCCTGGTTTTCTCTTCTGAATGTGGAATGTTTTAACGTTTAGTTTCCTTTTCACCAATACCTTCCTTTTTAGGAATGAAATGACAACGATATGCTTTCCACAAAAAATGCTGTCTTTTATATAAAATAGAATATAAACAATCAACCTAGATTAAACTTTTCAAAAACCTTATTTCTGCAGCCGGTCAAATGTCCGGTTAAATCATTTAATAATTTTCAGTTTCTATTTGTGCTGACAACGTAACGAAATAGTGACATTTATTGATAGCCATGTCAAAAAAAAAAGTTAGTAAAAACAGATTACAGATCAGAAAGTTTGTCCTGGTTATATTTCTATCTTGTCCTTCTAGGCATAAATATCGGAATATACCAAAAACAGATAGATGTTTCTAATCATTCTATTAACGAAAGTGAAATTGTATTATGCAGGGTGTCTCCTCGCAAAAAATGGTATAATTTACAATGTGAATATCTGAGCATGTTCCAGGCAAACCAAATTAAATAGGCTTCCTGTTGAAAAATTTATTTTCAAACTTCATGCAAAATAATTAAATTAATATGGATTTTATAACCTATTTTACAAAGTTTCACAAACATTCCATATGCGCTATGACGCAGCACACGTCAAGTCTGTAGTTCAGTTCCTGCCAAACCCCCCAGAGCAGGTATTGCATAGCATGGTCCGGCTCCTCAGTAATCCTCTGCCTATATTCCTCTAGACTTGTAAGTAAAGGGGAATAGAGACTTTTCCTTTTCTTCATAGAAAAAATAGCGATGTGTCAAGTCAGTTGAACGAGGTGGTCACTTTAACAGCACATTGTCATTATGAATGACCTGCCTGTTCCATCGTCCTGGTAGATATTCATTATGATAAGTCAGTATGGTCAACTGTTTTACACATTTTATTAATATGTGGGCGGATGTGCGTTGTGGTACAGTGGATATCGACTCTGAACAACAAATCGGGGTCCTGAGTTCGTATTCCAGTTAAATTCCTTGTATCCACTTGCGCACAAATAACCTTGGGAAAGGGTATTAATCCGTCTCTTCCCTACAGTTATGGGTTAAATAATATGACAGATTGGGTTCTATATCCTTGGCTGGCAACCAGTGTACTGCAGAAAGCAATGGCAACCTACTGCGAGATAATCTTCTGCCCAGTCAGTTATGTCTCTTTCGAGACATGATCGCCCAAAGCGTGTATCACGTATGGCACTTAACTGATTGAACTATTATCATTTGAGATAATTTGAACGAAAATTTTCTATTTTCTTAAACGACAGATTTTTTTTGGACATTATTTACCTGCCCTCATTTTTGTTGTTAACAATATTTTTAGCCGGATCAGTAACTCAGCAACAATCTAAATTTGGTGGAAAAGTAATTGTAAGTTCAATCAAGTAGTACAGACATAGACTTAGTAGAAATAAATGGTTTAATATTTGACTAGTATAAAACAATAACAAGATGAGATATCTTTATCCAAAACGAGAACAAATTATCTCCATGCATCATATAAAAGTCCTATTTGGAACTTCATTGATAGTTTCCCGCCCCTCCATGTCACCTGAAGAAGCAAGGAAAAGACAACGGCTGAAACTTGTGATGCAACCCTGTTTCTATCAGGCCATCAGCACTCAAACCACACTCCATACCACCGTACTCTGTATTTTTCATTTCTGTTTCTGGCTTCCAAAATAATAATACCAGTATTAAGAGCCATCCTGTTTTCTTTTTCCTTTTCGGCTGAGACCAGCGTGTTGTCATGATAATGTTGATTCAAGTTTCTCCTAAATCCAACGATATTGGATTGACGGTAATGTCCAGCGTGAATAGTTTATTTTTAACTTGTTTACCACAGACAATATGGAGCAATTCTTGTCTGTTCCCTTGACAACTTTTATCTCTTTACATTCAACTACATCTTACTAAACAGACTGGAATAAGAACTCTCTCACTAAAATGCTCAATACTTTTAACAATTCTGACAATAGATTTCTATAAAAACTGGTTGACTAAAATGTCTCAGTTATCGACTGTAAAATCACACCCTCTACTATAGGATGGTGATTTGGTAAATCTATTTGTTAACGCTGAAGTGATAACCAATCAGTTGACTCTTCAACAGTTCTTCAAAGTAATAACCAACCAGTTGATTCCTTCTCAATGCTTCGAAATAATAACCACTCAATCCATTTTCACTTAGTTCTTTTGTCATGCCTGTGCCTATGCATTCGCTCCAACCCGAGAATTGCGATTGTTCTCTTTAGCGACGACCATCATACGAGAAATCTCGGAACGCTCTGAGCCAACTTTTGCTAGTTGGGCTCGATCTCTGACCGCGGCTGTTATTGTTTGTGTTCCGCTACAGGAATTACAACCGGATCAATTTTCTGGCGACCTCCCTTGTTGAGGCGATGTTCCAAACTTTGATTTCTGTAATTTCTCTTAGTCTTTCTGTAATTAATCTTAGGAGAACTTGTTAAAAAATAATGTGGTATTCATTGTTTGCTTAGAATCTTCCTAGAGAGCTTTCCGTGAGTATAATTGTATTCTTAAGCGATCAATATAAACAAATTTCAATGCAAAACAGATGATTTGTTCTTTGTCTAGAATACTAAGTCAAAACACATACATTCTGGACAGATAGCATAATGTAAACAAACATCCGAATTTGATTTTGCAGGACTTCAGAGGTTCAGACAACACGTTGATCATTTCTTCTTCTTAGCGGAAATTTGACATAGAAACCTTGCTCAATTTTTTGATGAACAGAGCTCACAACAGAATCGGGCCAGAGATAGAACAAAAATATTTATATTTGTCAAAGCTATAGAAACAAGGGACCTAACATTCATGCTCAGAATGGTATCTGAAAGAAAAAAATACAATTGCAGAAGGTTGGTTGGTTGTTTTGTTTTTGTGGCATATCAACCTCGGCGGGTCATTTATTGACAATTAAATTTTATCTATTTCTTGGTGGTAATAGCTTTTTTTTCTTTCAACAATTTATTGTTGTTTTTTCTATCAGTTTTGTCTCTAGTAATACATTTTTCTTTTCAAGTATCAAGATTCATTGGGATTTGTTTTTAAAGGCAGGGTCCCCAAGTCCTACCCCTGTTATTTAACCCATGACTGGAGAGAAGGGACGTGTTAATACCTTTTCAAAGGTATTATAGTGCTGAAGTGAATGCAGGTATTTAACTGGAATTCGAACTCGTATCACCGATTTCTCTTTCCGAGCCGATATCCACTGTACCACAACGCTTCACTATACGCTTACAGCACCTGGTATTTCCAAGCGGTCACCCATCTAATTACTGACCAGGCTCAACTTTGCTCAACTTCGGTAATCGAGCGAGAACCGGTGTATTCAACGTGATATGTCCATAAGCGAAATGCAGAGGACTTGTGTTAGTGCTTTATAAACTGCGCAAAAGCATTTGATAAAGTACGCCACAAAGACTTATTCGAGATGCCCAGTAACCATCGCCATTTTCCGGTAAGACATAAGGTAATCTTGCTTACGGACAGGAAATGAATTCAGCATTATAAAAAATAGAAAGGGACGGAAGACATGATTGTATTGTTTTACTGGATTAAAATTTCACTAGAAACAAAGAAAAGAGTGCTGGATTGCTATGTGATGTCAGTTCTTCAATACGGCAGTGAGTGCTGGACAATATAATCAAAAATGAGGACAAAACTTGACGCAGCGGAAATGTGGTTCTACAGAAGGATGCTGCAGATATCGTGGACTGAGCATGCAAGCAACGATGAGGTGTTGTAAAGAATGGCAACAAACAGGAAATTAATACTGAGCATCAGGAAGAGACAACTGAAGTTCTTGGGACATGCAATGAGGAAGGAAAACTTGGAGAACCTGATACTGACTGGCCAGATAGAAGGAAAAAGAGACAGAAGAAGGCAACGGATAACATATTTGCAGGGCCTGATCAGGTGGATGACGGAACGGGTGTTGCGAGGTGTAACAGGAGCAAATATACTAAGAGCCACAAGGGATAGGGAGACGTGGAGAATCATGATCGCCTACGTTCTGAAGGGACAGGGCACATAGAAGAAGAAGAAGAAGAAGAAGAAGAAGAAGAAGAAGAAGAAGAAGAATGAAACATTTCTAACAGACATAGAGTTCTTGCCAGGATTTATAATTGGTGGCCACAATCTCAACGATACAAGATACGCAGATGAAACAGCAAATAAGGAAAGGGAAATGAAAAACCTTCTAAAGTTGGCAGCAAGAGAAAGCGAGAAGAAAGGAAAGCTCCATGAGAAAAAACTCCAAAATGCCAACTACAAGTCGGAGAAATTAAAAAAAAAAAAACAAGTAAAGAAATTTAAATACCAGGCAGGAGTTTTGACAGAGGATAGAACGTGTGACACTGAGATCCGAAGATGAATTGGTATGGCCAAAAACGAATTTCAAACGATAGCCAGAATACCGAGAGACGTGAAATCTCATTGGAAACAAAGAGAAAACGACTAGTATGTAATATCTGTCTTTCGGTATGGCAGCGAATGTTCAAGCATGAAAAGTAGATCGAGGCAGCAGAAATATGGTTCTACAGGAGGATGCTGAGTATACATGGACCGAGCACGTGAGCGACAAGAAGGTGTTGAAGAGGATGCAAACGAGAAAAAAAACTTATACTTAACAGACAAATTGACAAATCGATAAAAGCTATGTTTTGTAATTTGTGTATGTATATATGCGTGGGTATATTAATCTGTATATGTGTTTGTTTGCCAGTGTTTCTGAATATATTCGTCTATTTTTCCATGTGTGGATGTTTGTAAGTTTAGTTATGTATGCGTTCTTTCTCTTCCTCGTTTAATATAGGAATACTTTTCTAAATCTAATAAATTTTTAAACTTAGAAAATATTTTTAAATTTCGCAACAGTAATAAAGTAGAGGAAGAGGCAGCTGAGGTTCCGAGGACACGTAATAAGGAAGGAGGGTCTGGAGAATTTAATACTCACAGGACGGATAGAAGGAAAGAAAATATTTGTTAGGATTGGGTAAATGGATGTCAGAGCGCGCGGTTTTGCAGAAATAACAAGAAGAAAAACATTAAGTACGACAAGGGACAGGAGCAAGTGGAAGTCTATGATCGCCTAGGTCCTGAAGGGACACCTCACATAAAGAAAAAGGTACGAAATCGTGCCTAGTTAAATTCTACATTCGATTCTCCTTGGAAATGTTCTTAAAATTATTTTAAAACATACATTTTAACCCATTCCTTTTTTCATTTTATTCAAATTTTATTCTCCTGGTAATTTTAATAATTATTATCCAATTCCAAATACCCTTAAGAAAGGTATTAATCCTTTTCCTTCCAGTTATGGGTTAATCAACAGGATAGATTGGGTTCTATAGCCTTGCTCGGCAACCAGTCTACCGCGGATAGTAATGGCAACCTACTGCGGGATAATCTTCTGCCCAGGCAGTTATGTCTCTTTCGAGACATGATCGCCCAAAGCGTGTATCACGTATGACACTTTACAGACTAAATAGTCTTTCCACATCGCCATATTATAATGTAAGTCAGTTAAGCATTTTAACATGTTCAGTAAACTGTTACATTGATAATAATCATAACAAAGGCCAGGACACATTTTTGGATGTGGTTAATGACAAATCCTCTTTTCAAAAATCAAACAGAAAAGTGAAATAATGCAAAACATGTCTTAAATTCCAAACTGATGACGCCAATGCTAATAAATGTCAATATATTGATAATATAAAACATGCTGTTTACTAACTCAGTTTGGATTTGAAATTATGATATCTTTTATATAATTAAATTAGTAAAGCTGAGTCAAGTAAATTTACACTTCCAATGATTTCACATTGTTTACAAAAGCAATAAAATAATTTTGCAAATTAAAACACAAACAGCCTATTTTTTCTTCTTTTCCAAAACCGCCTTCGTAACCAATTCGCAAGTCGTTTCCACAAATTAATGTTCTTTGCTGACATTTCATAAACGATCCTTATAATCATTAGAGGGAAGCGAAGACATTTCAAACAACACTATCCATCATAGAATCTCTTCATTTTATGCACGTCCGCTTTTGTTATTGCTTTTATATGGTGTCATGAACAATTTCGCTGTTTTGCCTCGGCTGCATCATAATTGGAAGTGTGATTACCATCAACTTTCCTGTCCGTCTTAGTTCAGAGAAAAGCACTATACAACTGAATTTAGGATTTTGTATACTAACTCACTCACCATGTAATGAATGTCGTAATTCCACTTGCTATGTAGCTTTTGGCGGAAAAAAGAACAATAATTTAATCTTCTTTTTCCAGAAAGAAAAATGGTAATAACTTTATTGTCTCGTTTATTTATTTCTAGAGGCTACAGGCTTCATTTTATGCACTAGCGTTTATACACTGTTATTTATTTCTTTTGGCTTTTAACTAACGTAAAACAAAAAGAACATGTTTTTTTCCGGAATTGTTCAAATTTAAATTTTATTCGGTAAAATTTACAGCCAAAGAAACATGGCCATTAAAACGGAATTAGAAGAAAAGAAATCTTTTCTTATGGTAAAAAATAAATTTGAAGGAGAAGATACTTATTTTACACCATCGGTGACTATACAAAATGTTGCTTACTCGTTTGAGATCAAAGACTCACGTAAAGTTAAGACGAAATCAAAATATGTTTGAAGATATTAATTGATGATTAGCCAATATATGTCTCGTATTGATGCAACGAAAACACACAGTGAAGGGAGACATTAGGAATACACAATATTATAGGCATTAAGATGTTAGAAAGAGAAACTGAAGAGTGAGGCGAAACGGTAAATTTCACCTATTTTGATTAGTGAACGCAGATAGTTATTTTTATACTGACTGTATATGGCTAGAAACAATATCTAAACTTATTTATAAATGGAACTTTGTCTGTGTGTGTGTATGTGTGTGTCCGTTGTCTATAGACTCCGAAATAGCTGAACCGATTTTTCTTGAACATTTACACAGTTGTACTATAAGCGTCTGCGAGTGTTCTTAGCTAGGTTTTGTGTCGAGGTAACCCCGATAAATAGCGAAAATCGATAATCGAAAACATCGGGTTATAGAAGGAGTGGTCCGATTTTAATCAAATTTGATACACTCATAGACAAAGACATAAGAAACGATATTCAGAAGTTTCAACGTCGCAGTTCTTAAAATAGTGCAAAAACATTGATAATATATATATGAAAGGCAAGATGTTTGTGTGTATGTCAGTTTATCTTTCTGTATGTCCTTTATAAAAATCCACAAGTTTTATCCGATTCTCACCAAAATTCACACAAATATTATTTAGACTGAGTCTAAGCTTCAGGACTAAGGATTAGTTTTAAAACGCCGGGCTATACTGCTAGTAGATCATATATATATATATATATATATATATATATATATATATATATATATATATCTGAAATAAAATAAATTCTTCAATGTTCAAAACGTTGAATATATTAGCTCTGTAATTTTAATTACCTTGAGCTCTCCACCTGTATCATTTTTTAATATTAAAACTTTAATATTAATTAGGATCAGATTTTGGGATTTACCTTCCTACTTTTCCGTTTGGATTAAAGTTATCTAATATATATATATATATATATATATATATAGGGCGGTCTGAAATATAAAATACAATAATAAAAATAAACAAATACTGTCCAAAAAAAGTACATTTTTAAATTCAAAACTTTTTATTAATATTCTTTCCTATATATATATATATATATATATATATATATATATATATATATTTATTCAGAAATTATAACATGGGTATGTTAGAATATAACTACAAAATTAGCTATTTTGTTTCGACACTTCTTGTGTCTTGTCAAGTGATGTGGTTTATGTCAAATTAAAAAATTTTAAAATTAAAAGTTTAAAAACAAACAAAACCTCTTTAACCAGGGCAGCATTGTTATATGTAGAATGTGAATCAATCAGAATAAGCAACTTCTAATTTGGAGAATATGTGAGCAGACTTAAAAATAATTTTGGCGGGCATTAGTATTAATATTTGATTAAATTGAGATCAGCATTATTAATTGACTATTAGATCTACTTTATTATTGTTGCAAAATTTAAAAAATAATTCTAAGTTTAACAATTTATTAGATTTACAAAGTTATTCATATATTAAATGAGAAAGAGAAAGAACGCATACATAAATAAACCTACAAACATCCACACATGGAAAAATAGATGCGTATATTCACAAACACTGGCAAACAGACACATATACAGATCAATATACCCACGCATATATACATACACAAATTGCAAAACTTAGCCTTTATCGACTTGTCAATTTGTCTGTTAGATTTTAAAGCTCTATTTGTACTCAGACTAAATTACTACATATTGGATGCAGTCAAGGCAAATTCGTAACGTGACCAGCCTTGAATAAATGAGGTTGGGACAGACACAATCATATATATATACATACATACATACATATATATATATATATATATATATATATATGAAAGCCAATTATAGTTGCGTTAAAACATAGATAAATATATTTCACAACATAACTCTATGATATCAAACAAATATTCAGCTCCCATAAACAACCTTATTTTAGCCGACTAACAGCAATTATGACACTTCTAAAATAATTGCAACTTCTGGAAAAATAAAACCTGCCCATTGAATGGCCAATGTATGTTTGAAACTTTTTTTTATAGAGCTTGAATTCATTCCGATGATAATGATGTTAAATTTTACGTTGCAAGCACTTCTAACAGAGGGAAGATAAGATTTAACAGACACATGTTGTTTTTAAACAAGACTAAGTACAGCAAAAATACTGCTTTATCCATATATTTTTGGAAATTAAAAAGAGCAACAATGACCCAATTATTACCTGAAATATCTTAACTAAGGTCAAAATTTACAATGTAAAAAAGAGATAAATGTAATCTATGCCTTTTAGAAAAACTTGTCATCTTAAATCATATGAATAATTCCAATGTGCTTATAAAAAAGTGATTTAATGATTAGATGCTCTCATAGAAAAAATACTTAGTTAAATTCTTAGACCCAGACTGATATAGATTCCACTATACGTTTGCCTCTTTCTTTCTTTCTTTCTTTCTTTCTTTCTGTTTTTTTCTCCCCACTCCGCAAAATTATTTTTAACAATTATGAATTAAACTACTTGTATTTTTAATCCATACATTGTTTAATTTTTAAGTTTTAACTTTCAATTATTAATTTTTCTTTCATTTGTCTTTCCTTTTCCTTTTCCACCAAATACGTGTATCCGCCAGACGTTAATATATATATATAAATTTCTAGTGGAAATAAAGAGAAAAATTGTCCAACATGTGGATATTGTTTTTACGCTCGTTCTAAGATTTGGCGCACATGAACAACAGTAAATACAGCAAAAGTAAAAAACAAAAGATAAGAGTAAGAATCTAATGATTATTTGGAATATCGTAGCTAAATCCGATCATTACAATAGAAAAAGAGATAAATGTAATCTATGCGTTTTAGAAAAACCTTGTCATCTTAAATCATATCAATAATTCTAATGTGCTTATAAAAAAGTGATTTAATGATTAGATGCTCTCATAGAAAAAATACTTTGTTAAATTCTTAGACCCAGACTGATATAGATTCCACTATACGTTTGCCTCTTTCCTTCTTTCTTTCTTTCTTTCTTTCTTTCTTTCTTGCTTTCTTTCTTGCTTTCTTTCTTTCTCCTTCAGTATTACTTTTGAACAATTATGAATTAGCCCCCTTTTATTTATGCTCCATAAATTGTTTAATTTTTAATTTTACATTTTAATTCTTAATTTTTATTTAAACTTTTTCATTTTATTTTATTTTATTTTATTTTATTTAAAATTTCAATTTTTTATCCACATGTAACCTTAGAATATGTAAATGTTTAATCTTGTTATTTAAAAAAAGCATTAACTTAAGTTTATAAGTATTAATTTCCATGAACCTTGAGTGAACTTCAATTCAAATCTATTAAACTGTCGGTTTGAAATATGCACCTGATGATTGCATAACGCATAAAACTCCGAGTCCTGCCATAGACGTAGAATATATATATATATATATATATATATAGGTATGAAAAAACTGCGATCAATAAACATTTTGCAGAGAAAACAGGAATTAAAGAAGTGACATTTTAGCTTTAACCTATTGTCAGAAGGTAAAATGTCAAAGAAAATATGTTGATTACTGAAAAACGATACTATCTGTGCATCAAACAAATAATAACTAATATGGTAATAATATATCGATGGATATGTAGGTCGGCCGTCGTCGAGTTTACATTGTCAATCAGAATATAACGATCTCGACGATATTTGCATATCTGCTACGATAGGTCGACATAAGGTTTTGAATTCAATCTTGTTTTTCTCCTAGACTGGCTGTCATACATGACTTGATTCAAGTCTCTTTTGAAATCTGGCTCTACACATTTTTCTGCACATTAATACAATTTCTAGTTGCAATTGTATTTCCTGCGGAAGAGTGATGTCTAACTATTGAAAGAAAAAGGTTAACGCTCTTTCTCTTGCAAAGCTACCGAATACAATATTTTTATCTCTTATCTTTCTAAATAGCTTTTCACTCACTGAGCAAATAAATGTGTGAGTTTAGTGCCTGACATTTATGTTTGAGCTCAGATACAAGCGAAAGGAATTCTAGGAATTATTTCTTAGTATGTTCCCTTTTGTAAAATATTGTGGATTCCAGGTGAGGAACCGCACAAAATAAGGAACAGCAAACCAGATATTTGAGATAGCAAAATAAGTTATATTAAACCTAAAGATACAAATTTGAACGCAGGTTAGTAAATCCAGGAATACTATTAGTAAGGAATATATATATATATATATATATTACGGAAATTAACGAATTTTAACGAAACTTGGTTATAAACAACCGACTATTTGAAATGAATTGTTTGAAAATTATTTTTGATCGATTCTCATATTTAAGTAGATATTATGTTTTTAATTAAACAGTATTATATATTTATGTCTACTGGCCTGATTATTTACGATAAATTTTTATTACGAAAATGTGTCATTCGGCAGGATTCGAACCTACGACCCCTATCTACATCGGAGAAGCTACCATTTGATCTGGCAATGTCAATATATAGGCTTGATTAGAACCTCGTTTAGACTGGAGGTCATTCGTGGTCGAGCAGTCTACGTATGTATATATATATATATACAAGTCTTTGAAGTTAAGCCGTGCTAGAAATAGTATGTCCACGTCGGAACTGACGGGTGCTGTGTAATACTATTCTGGCTGAGTGAAGCTCAGCGCTACTATGACTACTGACGCCGTATTCTCTGTGGAACTTCAGTACCGTTCGATATATTACGGTAACCTACGGATCTCACGTATCTCGCTATGGAAAAAGGGGAGATCCTACAACACAAAAAATATTTTTAAAATGACCTAACAAAAGTTCCTTACCTACATTTAATCATACTAACATTCATAAATATGGAAGATGGTTAATTTGTATGTATACTAAGGCTCATGCGCAAGTGTAACTTTTTGCGAGTAAAGGCTAAATGCGAACATTTTTCATAGATAAAATAATGACTTTTTACTTTCTGGCTTCCGTCAAATTAAAGTCGGTTGTGTAGGACATGTTGTGTTCTTTAGGACTTTCTCTAAAGCCTGATCTTCTCAAATCAATTCTCTCCCGGCTCGCTTCGTTGGTCGGGCATTTATCTAAGTCCCTGTTGTTTTGCGTGAGTATATCCTGCGTTCATGTTCAGTTTATGTTGGCGCAGTGACTAAGATTCTCTAGAGACCTATTCTACGAGGCTACCTGCCAGGTTAAGGTATGGTGTTTGAAACTGCAGAAATAATTAATTTTACATGAAATGAAATCGATTCTACGCTTATCCAAGCTCTAATCAAATCAAGAATTTGAATGATTTAAAGATCACGAAAATACAATATCTGATAAGGTAATGATGCGACAGATGCATTTTATAGAATATTACGTGATTTCGCTGTGTTCCGAGTTAAAAGACTCTACATATACGCAATAAAATAAAATACTTAAAAAAACCATCGTAATCTACGTTAATACAGGCTACGATTAATAACGCAAAAATGAAAATATTCGGCTGTCTGGAATGTTCTTGCAAATTTTTAGTCGTTGATCTTTGAACACATTAGAACTCGTAAAATTAATTTATCGGCAAATTTCCGATTAGAACAAACTATTTTTTGGAGAAAAAAAGTCTGAAATTTCTTAATACGTATCAATTGTGCATTCTTACGAAAATAAATGATTGTAAAGTGATGTTCCATCCACCATATTTACCAAACATTGTTACTTCGGATTTTCGTTTATTCAGGTTCTTGCAAAATAATCTCAATCGTAAAAAGTTCAATTATTTGAATGAAATAATAATAATAATAATATACTAACATACATCGAAACAACAACATGAAAACAAAAAGAAAAATTATTCAATAATAAAAGAAGGCAGTAAATACAAACAAGATTTATATTCAGTAGATTCTGTAGAAAAGTAGAACGGAAGCCAAGTGCCGGCTATTGCGGCAAAGAATATGAAAATGAAAGCCAAAGATAAAGCTCTTGAACAGATGAAACAACGCTGGCAAGACAAACCCCTGCATGGCCAATATCTAGAACGTGCCAATAAATCCAGTGTTGATGAAGTTAATACTCATCAATGGTTACGTGCATCTTGATTAAAGTCTGAGACTGAAGGCTTTATTCTTGCAGCGCAAGAACAAAGTTTTTTCACTTGGAACTTTCAGGCAAATATTATACATAATAATATGGATCCAAAATGCAGGTTTTGTGATAAACACCAAGAAACAATAGACCACCTAATCTCAGGCTGTTCTGTGCTTGCCCCAAATGAATATAAAAATCGTCACGATAGAGTGGGGCAATATTTACATTGGACAATGTGCAAACACCATGGAAAATCTGTAAACAAACAGTGGTATGAACATCACCCAGCACCGGTTACAGAAATAGAAGATGGCACCATTCTATGGGATTGCACTATCTACACAGACAGAAAAATTGAAGCAAATAGACCGGACATTATTGTTAAAAACCAGAAAGAAAAACTTACCTATAAATTGATATGGATTGTTCAGCGGATTGTAACATAGCAACCAAGGAATTCGAAAAACTGTCAAAATATAAAGACCTGGAAATTGAAATAAAAAAAATGTAGAAATTGAAAACAAGAGTTGTGCCAGTGATAGTAGGTGCATTTGGAATGATAAAAAAAGGAACAAAACAACACATTGAAAGAATCCCTGGAAACCCCAGCTTAAGAGACATACAAAAAAATGTCTTATTAAGGACAGCCCACATACTTAGGTAAAAATTTTGTCTATGTAACGCTAGGGATGATAGGTGAGATAGAAAAAAACATGATATGGAGCCATGACAGCACGCCACGACCTGCCTTAGATCTTCCTGCAGACTTGGTATGTAGTGAGAGCATAGCAGAAATCGAAATATGATGAAAAATGACAACATAATTATAATAAATAACACCGTAATGAGTTCTTTGTCGAGAAACAAGTGAAATTCTTGAAAGACAGAATCTTAACATTGAATGAAGAATGGAGAAATCATTGCCAAAAAATGGCTTATATTTAATAGAATAAATATTTAATGGCATGATTTTGTTTTGTGTTTTAATTTCCCTTAAAAATCAGAAGGAACATTTTACACCACCCAAAAACCCAAAACTGACATTTCATCCTAATAGATATAATTACCAAATATTATACACAGATAAAATTAAATACGAAAGACTAAATTTATTCAATAAAATCGCCATTGACTCAAATCACGACCTCCAGACAATTTCGGAATCCCCTGCATCTTTTCTGAACGGTCTCCTTGGTCAATGCTGCCATAATAATCCTCGAGTTTAGTTAATCTTTGGTCTTACGAAGAGGTTTGTTTCTCCCTCGCTCAAATAAGCTCCAGACATAATGATCAAGGGGGTTGCAGTTTTGGGAGTTGCGTGGTCAGATGTAAAAGATGATGTGGCCACCATGACTGGGTTCTCTATTTGTGTGGCATGGTGCAGAGTACTACTGCCAGACAAAGCTCTTATAGCAGCTACCCTCTTGATCCAGGAGAGCACTACGTCTTTAAACCACATTATATAGGCCTCTATATTGTTTCTTAGGTTCTGTGCAGTCTTGGGAGTTGGGTGGTCAGATGTAAAAGATGATGTGGCCACCATGACTGGGTTCTCTATTTGTGTGGCATGGTGCAGAGTACTACTGCCAGACAAAGCTCTTATAGCAGCTACCCTCTTGATCCAGGAGAGCACTACGTCTTTAAACCACATTATATAGGCCTCTATGTTGTTTCTTAGGTTCTGTGCAGTCTTGGGAGTTGGGTGGTCAGATGTAAAAGATGATGTGGCCACCATGACTGGGTTCTCTATTTGTGTGGCATGGTGCAGAGTACTAATGTCAGTCAAAGCTCTTATAGCAGCCACCCTCTTGATCCAAGAGAGCACTAACACTTTAAACCACATTATATAGGCCTCTATGTTGTTTCTTAGGTTCTGTGCAGTCTTGGGAGTTGGGTGGTCTGATGTAAAAATGATGTGGCCACCATGACTGGGTTCTCTATTTGTGTGCCATAGTGCAGAGTACTACTGCCAAAAAAGCTCTTATAGCAGCCACCCTCTTGATCCAAGAGAGCACTAACACTTTAAACCACATTATATAGGCCTCTACGTTGTTTCTTAGGTTCTGTGCAGTCTTGGGAGTTGGCTGGTCAGATGTAAAACTGATGTGGCCACCATGACTGGGTTCTCTATTTGTGTGGCCATGGTGCAGAGTACTACTGCCAAAAAAGCTCTTATAGCA
This sequence comes from Ascarosepion bandense, assembly GCA_037127315.1. NCBI lineage: Eukaryota > Metazoa > Mollusca > Cephalopoda > Sepiida > Sepiidae > Ascarosepion > Ascarosepion bandense. Next base: position 399,024 of record JBBBDQ010001952.1, read on the forward strand.
GCCACCCTCTTGATCCAAGAGAGCACTAACACTTTAAACCACATTATATAGGCCCCAATGTTGTTTCTTAGGTTCTGTGCGAAGATGAAAGGAGACCTAACGTCACCATCATAATTGATCACTCTAAACAATTTCGTGATCACCATTAGACTCATCGAACTTTTTTCGAATTCTCTGCTCTTTCTTCAGATTAACACTCAAATACTGTGAAATATTTGCATTGAAGCTTCCGATAAGATTCCCAAGAATACAGCATCCCGTTTCCAAATTTATGGCAGAGCCAATTACCGCATGGTGCTCTTTTTCTCACAAACGGTGCCCAACTGACCATACTATACTGTGCAGAAGGCAAAACCCTCAATAACGGATATACGCAAAATTAAATATATAATATGTTGACGATACTGTACCTTGTATATAACTACACTAGTCTACTTTTCCCTGAATACGCTAAGCATGAATGAACACCTACCTAAACTGGATGGAACTGGTCAGGTACTCAGCTACACAGTGTAGAACTCTCTTCCATATATTTGCTTGCCTGACAGCTACAACCTTCAGGAATTTAAATTCAATGTCAATTCCCATCACTTATCAATTTAACTTCAGTTCTTTCTACATCACCCCGTGTAGCTTGTTCTTACCTTTCTCTCTACCTTCGCAACTGTCATCACACTTATGTTCCCATCCTTTTCTTGCTCTTTCTTTGACACCCCCTGTAACTGGTTCGTCATTCTCTTCACTCTCGTCCTGTCTAAACTTTTACTCTCTTATGTAGACCCCCGCGAATCAGTGGCGGTACCGCCTTACTTGGGCATGAAACGATAAACAAAACCCACAACCAACGAAATCAAGAATCGTGCCAGTGATAGTAGGTGCACTTGGAATGATAAAAAAAGGAACAAAACAACACATTGAAAGAATCCCTGGAAACCCAGCTTAAAAGATATACAAAAAAATTGTCTTGTTAAGTACAGCCCACACACTAAGGAGAACTTTGTCTATGTAACACTAGGGATGACAGGTGAGATAGAAAAAACATGAAATGGAACCATAACGACACACCATGACTTGCCTTAGGTCTTACCCTTGTAATTTCTTCAGAGTGTTGTATATAACTTTTTTATTTCTGACTCACACCCCGTCTAGAAATCGTGATTTCACGGTGTCTTGAAAGTTGGCCGCGAGCAATATGTGTTTCAGGGTGATGTAAAGTACCTCGGAAGCAGTCGATGGTGTTCATGATAACATCAAACAGTGCATTCGCGGCTGGATAAAAGCCTTTCACACAGAATTTCACGACGGCTACAGCTGCGCTATTCTCTGCCACGTCCCACCGGCAGAGTATCTCCATCTCTCCATCGTTTAATATCTATTGGTCAAACAACATTATGATCCGTTTGTTGACCTGTCTTCTTGCTTTGTGTCTAGTCTACCTCCATTGGTGTCGTGTAAATCTTTCTGTGATGTCGCTTAGTCTCGATCAATATCGATTTCTTTCTAAATCACTATAATTTTTTTCTTATCATTGTTTGCCTCCATATTATAAAATCTTTTAAGATTTGCGTTCCCAAACAATTTATAATATCAGGGTTGTTGTTTGAATCTGAAATGCTGGAAAAAAAGTGGCAGAAATGAAAAGAAATTGCGCAGACATTTTTGCTCATGGCATATAGACGAAAATAAAATTAAAGTCATTTCAACCATAACGATCTCCTTGTTTGAATTATGTTGATATTTTAATAAATGCTTTCCTTTACATAGTTATACGTCATCTTATTTAAATTTCATGCTTCTTTATTTTTATATGTTTTTTTCTACTGTCGGCGATGATGACTCTCTACAATTTCCTTTTTGTTGGAATCCATAGAATCTTCTTTTCACTATCCCACCCACTCATTGTTCTTCCATACATTTACAAAAGCACTTTAGATAAGATACTAACCTCTTTTAAATATGACATGTGTGGATCAAATTCTCTAAGTTCTCGTTCTTCATTATCCATCGAGAAATGTAAGTTTTTTTTATCTAAACTTATTTATAAATAGAACTTTATGTGTGTGTATGTGTGTGTGTCTGTGTGTGTGTCCGTTACCTATAGACTCCGAAACGGCTGAACCGATTTTCTTAAAATTTACACAGTTGTACTATAAGCGTCTGCGAGTGGTGTTCTTAGCTAGGTTTCGTGTCGAGGTACCCCCGATAAATATCGAAAATCGATATTCAAAAAAATATAGTTATAGAAGGAGTGGCCAGACTTTAATAAAATTTGATACACTCATAGACAAAGACATAAGAAACGATATTCAGAAGTTTCAAGTTTGCATTTCTTACAATAGTGCAGAAAATCGATAATATGTATATATATATATATATATATATATATATATATATATATATATATAAAAGGCAATATGTTTGTGTGTGTGTCTGTTTATCTGCCTGTAGGTCTGTATTTTTTTTCAGCTCTTTTATTTTAGTTTTTGTTTCGGGTTTGGCTCTAAGTAGGTATAATTGTAGTTCTTAGTCTCAGCCATGATACCATTTACTCAGAGGACTTATTTAACCTTCAAAATGCAGTTTACGACGAAAAAAACTTATTTGATATCAATACAAGGAAATCAAAATTTGACTTACGTCCATTCATTTTTCTTTCAGTCTACGATTTCGCTTTAACTGGAAACAACTATTGCTTTTTTGTCTTTCGTGCCAACGTCCAAAGAGTCTGCGCTCCATGTCCATGGATTAGTTTTAAAGCTTTCTTTTCTCCCGAGTAACGCCTGGCTATACTACTAGTATATATATATATATATATATATATATATATATATAATTTTTTGTTTCCATTTTCTTTAGAACCTGTTGTATAAGACAGAACCACAATAACTAGGAGAGATAATAATTATCATTGACACTTCAATTTATCAATCACCACCTCACATGGGTGAATGCTCGAGGTATATGCGGTATTTAAGTCTGAAAACCAAACCCTTACGCTCAGACAAAAATTATTGTCTGTTTTATCCCAGATGAGACTCTACCCTTCGGCGGAGAGTCGAATGGGTCCTTTCCGCCTGAATTCAGAGAGTCCGACAAAGTGAACGACTGACGCACGCAGGCTAACCCCTCAGACTGCTAATGAGCGTCCGAATTATTTAGGACATACCTACGTGTATGTAGATGCGGCACAAGGCCAATTAAAATCGAGCCCGTAATGTAGAACAAAAATTCTTGTTTGCTATTCCCCAGACGATACTCTACCCTTTGGACGTTTTTTTTGGTGGGGGGCAGGGTTCATGGGTTAGAACTTATAGGTAGTTATTTTGCCGCTAACTGGAAATCTTGCAACTTTCGACCATGTTTTTGACGTCTTTATCCATTCCGTTCCAATATATGAAACTTTGCATAAGCGTTTTCTTACGTGAAATTTCACGGCTGTCTCGTATGGAAACTTCATAATATTTATTTTGTTAATATTTCCGGAATGAGAACCCCTTCACCGTACAACAGAAAGTCTTGACAAATTGAAAAATATTTTATTTATTTACCTAATTTTTACAATTAACATTTTCCTTTTGTCAGTTATAAACTTGTCAATCTTAGCTTTAATTTTAATCCCTTAAATTGTGACATGTAATTTCCTCAGCGTGTTTTATATAACTTTTTTATTTTTGACTCATAAACAAATGTAGATGTTATTGTTTCTTCCGGTAGTTCTGCCATTCTCGGAATTAATCTTGATATTCCATCTGTATTCGCTATTTGAAGATTTTTAAAAGAATAGTTGAGTAAAATAGACGCTCATATCTGTTCGCAATGTGCGTTGGAATACCTTTCTTTGAGCCAAAGATTGTCACCAACGGACGGTGATTCGTTTGAAAAATAAACTGACTTGAATATACTTGCGAAAAGTTTTACAGCAAAAACCTTTGCTAATTCCTCTTTTTCGGTTTGGGAGAATTTTTGCTCCGTTGGCAGAAGCGTCCTTGAGATGTGATAAACAGCTTTTAGTTTTCCATCATTTTGTTTATGAAGCAATACTTTTCCTAACCCAATATTGCTAGGGTCCCTTGCTACATATATTTCCTTGTTCTGGTCAAAATCATTTTTTATCTTTTTTCAACAGTTTATTCAAAGGTGATTGTGCGTATTTATGGTTAATATTAGGTTGTCCCAAAAGTTCGTAAACACTTGCAAAAAATTGAATTTGTATGCCATTTTGCGTTTATATTGTTATAGTGAGCTTCATCTTTATATTCCAGATAGCAATTGATAAAATTGAGGTGAGAGTTTTGATTTGTTACTGCTTGAAAGCGAGGTCTTTCAATCAGAAAAGCTGCAGAAGAGATTTGTGCTGCCGAAGGTGAAGGAACAATTGTATATGCGGCGATCTCAAAGTAGTACAAGCGTTTCGATTCTGGCGACATGAGTCTTGAAAATAAGCCTCGTTCGGGACGGCCGTTAAAGTTGGATGATGGAGACTTGCAAACCGGGTTAGACATTGCGCCTTCAACGAGCACTCGAGAATTGGCTGATGAGCTTGGAGTTGGCAAATCGACAATTTACCGATATTTGAAGCAACTTGATTTTGTTCACAAAAAGCCGAACTAAGATCCGCACGATACTTACCAAAGCACAAGCCAACAGACGAGTTGAAATTGGCCGTCAATAGCTCAGCAATTTATTGGACTAGCGTTTTTGGAAGCGCATTGTGACAACCGACGAGAAATGGGTCAATCTGGTGCTGCAAAATCGAGACAAGCGATGGGTTCAGAAAGGTCAAGTGACATTGTCGGTTCCAAACCAAAATCGATTCTGCAAGAAAGTCATGTTGTGCGTTTAGTGGAACTTTGAAGAAATCATGCATTTTGAGATGGTTCCGAATGGTCGTGCCATCAGTGCCGAACTTTAATGTCAGCAACTTGAGCGGGTCTACGAAAGTTGAAGCAAAAGTACCCGGCTCTGATCAACCGAAAGCCCGTTTTGCTGCAGCAGGGTAATGTCAAGCCACACACCGCCAGGAAGACCAAAGACAAGTTTGAAAAGCTGGACGGCGTTGAGGTTCTGCCACATCCAGCCTACAGTCCTGAACGTGCTCCATCAGATTATGGCCTTTTCCGCTCAATGCAACACTTTCTGAAGGGCCGCCGATTCGACTCGTTTGATGAAGTCGAGGAAGCGTGTCAAGAATTCTTTGATTCGAAACCGGCTGAATGGTACTTTGACCAGATCCGGAAACTTGCAGATCGATGGCAGAAAGTCTTGGAAAATGATGGTCTATATTTTGAGCAATAATGTTTGTTGTTTTTGCGAGTACAATTTCAATTTTCTGCAAGTATTTTCTGGCAAGCTTAGATTACTTGGAGAGTAAAATTTTATTTTTTTTGCAAGTGTTTTCGAACTTTTGGAACAAACTAATATTTTGCACACTCCTCGTCCATATGCTTCTTACAGGTCTAATTAAAAAAATATTTTTTCTTAATTCAGCTTTGCAAATGTATCTTCATCTGAAGTTAAAGTGTAATGATAATGTTTCCTAGATTCCTTTAACCCCGTGGAATGGTCGGCGCAGACTCTGATTTTATTATTATTTTTTCTTAGGTATACTGTTGGACACTTTGCATTTTTACTTTTGTCTCATTCAATCGGCCGTTTATGTATTTTCTGTTTCCTGCGACTTTTCCCCCATCGTATAACGAAGCATATTTTTTGGTTTTCTTTTGACTTTTCTTTTACAAAAAAGCTTTTATGACTCTTATAGCCACAATTAGAGCAATTTTTAACTTTGAATAGACAATCCCTGTATAGATTGTACTACCCACAACCGTAGCATAGATTTGTTTTAACTTTCCTACTCTGCAATTTTATTTTTTAAATATCTGATATGTCCGTTGTTCAATATTTAAAGTTTATAATTCTCTGACATAGCTTAGCCCGATTTACTTCCTTTGTAAAGCTATTTCCTGGTCTTGCTTCAACTTTGTTAAGAGTCTCGCTCGTACGTCTTTTTCTTTTGGTGAGGGTTGTTGAGATTAATCCTTGTACAAAAAATAAACACCTAAAACCTACTCGTGCTAATTCATTCATTTGGAAGTTTTCAAACTCCTTATTCAGTATAGCAAGTTGCTTTTCTTGTTTTTGTTTATTTGCTAATTCTTGTGAATGTTGTGTAGTTTTCATCATAGTTTTCTTTTATAAATTTAAGCAACACCATTGCCTGTTGAATACATAGCTACGTTCTCCAAAGACTTTATACAATATCTGGATTGTTTATGCTAACGTAATTTCTCCACGTTGTTTAGCGGGAGATTTTACTACACTACGTTATTCAAAAGAAAACTGCAGGTGAATCACAGAGAAATTTGGTTGAGACTTACGACAACCATATTCAGTCTGAAACAACATCCAGTAATTGATTCAGACGGCTTAAAAATAATGATTTTGATGTTGAAGATAAAGAACGGTCTGGCCAATCGTAAAGGTTTGAAGACGAAGAATTATTTTAAGGTATTGCTTCATGAAGATTCTTGTCAGGCGTAAGATGAACTTTCAGAATCATTACGAGTTGATCACACAACAGTTTCAAAACGTTTAAAGCATTAGAATTTATTGAAAAGCAAGAACATTCGGTGCCGTACAAATTGAAGCCGAGAGACGTCGAACGGCGTCTTGTTACGTGTGAACAACAACTTCAACAACAGAAAAAGAGAGGGTTGTTTTTTTTATTATATGGTGACCGGCGATGAAAAGTGAATACAATATGATAAGGCTAATCATAGAAGATCGTGTATTTGGTAGGATCAGCTGGGTGTAGTTTATTATGAGATACTTAACCCTGCCGAAACCATCATGGGCGATGGCTATCGATTATAATTTATGCGATTGAGCCGAATATTGAAGAAGAAACGACAGCTATACAAGCAAAGACACGACAACGTGATTTTGCAACATGACAACTCAAGGTCACATATTTCAAAACAAGGAAAAATCTACTTGCAAACGCTTAAAAAGGACGTCCTACCCAACACACCCCGCTTTATTATCACTAGTTTCAATCGATAGCACATGACCTGGATGAACAGCACTTTCATTCCTATGAAGATTTTAAAAAATGGGTTGACTCTTTCCGGACGTGGAATTCAAATTCTGCTAGACATATTGGAAACAATAGTGGCTATCGATAGGTAATACTTTCAGTGACATGTTTCTTATTAATTTTTGAAAATAAAACATTACTTTTCACGAAAAATCAACGAGAATAATACTTACACTGTTTGTTTAGTTTCTTGTAAATAAACATAACATTGGGGTTAAAAAATTTTAAAAGTTGTTATTTTCTTATCTTCTTATTCTTCTATGTGCCCTGTCCCTTCAGGACGTAGGCGATCATGGCTTTCCATGTCTCCCTATCCCTGGTGGCTCTGAGCACGCCTTCTCCTGTTGCATCATGCAATCCTCGTTCCGTCCATCCACCTGATCAGGTCCTTCAAATATGTTATCCGTTACTTTCCCCTTTCTCTTTTCTCCTCTATCTGACCTGTTAGTATCAGCTTCTCCAAGTCCTTCTTTCTCATTGCATATCCCAGGAACTTTAGCTGTCTCTTCCTGATGCTCAGTATTAATTTTCCTTTTTGTTTCCATCATTTCCAAGACCTCATCATTTCTCACATGCTCGATCCATGATATTCGCAGCATCATTCTGTAGAACCACATTTAAGTTGCTTAAAGTTTTTCCTTCATCTTTGATGATATTGTCCAGCATTCACTGCCATATTGAAGAACGGACAGCACATAGCAATTCAGTACTCTCTTCCTTGTTTCTAGCGAAATTGTCCTGTGTAACTGATCATTTGTTTATATTTTAGAATGATTGTACCTTAAAAAGAAGGTGAACATTTAAATGTTACTCGACTAGAGAAAGCTTTTGTTTTTGTTACAAATGTAGCCAACGGTAACAACAACTATTCGGTCAATAAATGTCTGTCCTATCACCAAGGTGGATACGATACACAGAGAAAGTGTGCTGTGCTATCATTCAGCAAAATATCCCTTGCTAAACGGTTATAAACAGAACAGAACAATAGTTACAATGACAAAGAAGACAGAACTTACAACCCAGAGAGGAAGAGTTTTAAATCTCAGTAGCCTCCGGATTAAGCAACCCGGATATTACTCAAATGACATTCGAATATTTCGCTACTATTCTATCCTTTAATAGACAATTTCAGCCATGCGACATTTCATCATTGAGAGGACTGCAAGTGTGTCTTCCACTCTACAACAAAATGTCGAATATTTTCGTGTATGTAAATGATTATCATTTTGTTTTCAGCAATTGCAAATATATACGATGTCGGGTTACTAGCTCAAGACAGAGATGAAAATACCCAGCTGTTTACCTACATTGCGACAGGGGAAGTTAATTCGTGTATTTCCTACGTTGTTCTACTGAAGAAGTTCGAACTTGGTTCGCTATTTACCTAGTTTGTGCTGTTAACAGTTAGGCTAACTTCTGAGATAAAGACATATAAACTCAAAATAAAGCACGAAACGTAATTTCTCCGAGCATTGGACTAAAATCCACGACACGTTTTCGAATTTCCTGTTTCTTTAATGCAAATAAGAAGACCTTATTTCAAGTAGATTTTTATTCCATTCTTATTGCTCCATAAATATCTGACTTTGACAACAAAAAGATCGTTTATTCGTTCCAGTAAGCGTTCAGTATTTATGTCCCCGTATTATATTAATGCACTAGCGGCAAGGAAATCATGAAAAACTAAATGCTACTTGATATGTTTTTCTTTTTTTTTTTTCAATTTGTTCGCGAGCGGCTAAATATTCGGAACGTTTTCTTGAACAACCAAACTTCTTTATTTTTTTGCTGATGACGTCACAATCCTTTCCTAGTTTTTTACTTACATATTATTCACACTGTCACCTTTTATAAAAATACCATCATCTCAGTCAATTTCACATACAGCCTCAGGTGGAATTCGAACTTCAATTTCTAGTTTCATTTTCTGTCACGCCTACGTTCTTCTAAAATCCCGATCAATTTTTGATATCTAATCAATCGGGAGATATTTTGACAAAAGACTCACTATTTATAAGCATAAGATTATCAGTTGCGTTAGTTATTCTTTCTTACTAATCTTTATAATCTACCTCATGTCACGGTGATTCAGAAGACTCTCTCTTTAGCTTAGCCCTAAGTTGATCGGTCACCTAGGTCAAGAGTTTGAAAACCTTAACAATCAAGGCCACTTACATAAACGTAGTAGTATACAGTAAGCCGATAATGAACTACGATAATAAAAGTTTCTTTTTATTTTAACTGATTGGTTGATTTTATGACATCATTGTTGGATTATTTAATGATTATTTTATGTGATACATGGTGAGCGTCATAGTTTGCTACCCTATTTATACACTAAAATAATTTTGATATGCCAGAAAACCCAGTCAGATGTTGATTATACATTTGTTTAGGCCATTAGGTTTGTGTTTTGGTACCCACAAAGGCGCAACCCAACGGGATATACCTACTTTCAATAGTTACGAACTGATCTTCAGCTGTCATAAGAAAATACATGGTTACAAACCTGACTTGGCCATAAATTTCATATATCCAAAAATAGAAGTGCGTTGTGGTGCAATGAATATTGGCATGAAGAGATTGGCTTGAAGAGAATGAGAACTTGAAGAGCCAAGTTAAAATTCCTGTTGAATTCGTTGCATTCACGTTCACGCAAACAACCTTGGTAAAGGTATGATTACAGCTATGAGTTGAAGAGCAGGACAGTTTGGCTTCTATAACCTTAATTCACAACCAAGTTTACTGCAGAAAGAAATGGCAACCGACTGCGAAAAAATCTTCTGCCTAGTCATTCATGTCTCCTTCGAGACATGATCGACCAAAGCGTGTATTACGTATGGCACTTAATTGACTTACTGAATATAACAGATGAAAACATGATTAAGGCTTCTACTGGGCATAAAGTGGGGGATCAGTTTTTTATTGTTATAAAATAATAAACAAAATCCCCACTAATTACTACTTAATAATATAATACATCTTTTCCCCCTCTAGCTATGACTCAAATAACAGGATAGATTATATTATATAGCCTTGGCTGGCAACCAAGTCTACCGCAGAAATAAATGTCAACCTACGGCGGAAAAATCTTCTGCCTAGTCATTCATGACTCGAAAGATCGGCCAAGCGCATATCACAGAACTGAATGACTTATAAAAATGCCTATTTTATGTGACACACAATGAGGATCATATTTTACTCATTAGTAATGGTCAACTATACTTGGAGGGATTACGGCCTATCAAGTTGAATACACCGGTCCTCTCTCGATCACCGAAGTTAAGCAACGTTGAGCCTGGTCAGTACTTAGATGGATGACCGCTTGGGAATACCAGTTGCTGTAAGCGTTTATGGACGGATATGCGTTGTGGTGAGGTGGATATCGAAAGCAAAATCTGTGAGCCGAGTTCGAATTCCAGCTGAATACTCTGCATTCACTTAAACACTGGTACCCTTGGGAAAGGTATTAATCTGATCCTTTACTTCAGTTATGGGTTAAAAAACAAGGGTAGGACTTGGGGATCCTGCCCTTAGAAACAAATCCTAATGAATCTTGCAAAAAAAAAAAAAAAAAAAAACTAAATAAAACAAATCAAAAACGATTTTCAGCATTAAATAACCTAATGAAGGTTGATATGCAGATTAAATGAATCAACCAACCAACCAACCAAACTTGGGGTGCTAAATATTATTTTAAATAGATTAAATATATTAAGTCAGGTTCAATATTCTAGATGTTAACTCTCCAGTCATGTTCTCACATTCAGTTGAGTAATTCCACGCGGAGATTTTGTCGTCAGGTGTGATCGATATACGACCCATCTTATACTATTCGATATACGACCCATCTTATACTATTCGATATACGACCCATCTTATACTATTCGATATACGACCCATCTTATACTATTCACTTAATACAATAGCTCAATCGACACTCAGCATTGAGTGTTACTGATTTAAACTGGTTTAAATTTAGGAAATAAGAAGTGAAGGTTGTAGGCATATTTACACTATTTACATTGTTCGGGCTGTTGTCATATTCACGACGTTTCACGTTGTATGCTTTCATTTTCTTCAGGTAATTGAAATTTCGAACTGGACTTCCGTCCACCGAAGTAAATTGTTTTAGTTCCATGTGGTCATGTCTCATAATCTGTTATTTCCATTTAATTCAATTTTTGCCAGGTATTGAACCCACAACTATTAGGGTCAAGTTATCTGAGGATATCAATATATGAATCTTTGGCATTTATAAACCTAATATTTCAGTAATCATGTTTTAGGAATGAGTATCTGGAAATAAGTATCATGTGTACGTAGCAGGGCATGTTATCGCTGTAAATGCTCAAATTGGTGGAAGTAAAGAATATCGTTCTGAACCTTTACTATGAAAACATCGACAGAATAAGGGTGGGCGTGCAATATTAAATTTGTGAAAAATGTGTGTAGGGCTGATGTAATTCATCGCTTACAAAGTTTCAAATGCTTTAAACTCGCCCGAGATTGAACAGTTAGGATCAAGCTGGTGTAGTCCATATATAGAATTGATACACCCTTTTTGATCTGGTCTTCCTTCTGTCCGTTGTGGTGTAGTGGATATCGACTCGGAACGAAAAATCGGGTCTCGAGTTCGAATTCCAGTTGAATTCCTCGCATTCACTTACGCGCAAATACCCTTGAAAAAGCTATTAATCCATCACTTCCCTTCTAGTTATAGGTTAAATAACAGGACAGATTGGCTTTTATAGCTATGGTTGGCAACCATTCTATCGCAGAAAGCAATGGCCACCTACTGCGGGATAATCTTCTGCCCAGTCAGTCATGTCTCTTTCGAGACATGATCGCCGAAAGCGTGTATCACGTATCGGACTTAATTGACTGACTGAATGTAATAGTTGAAAACATGGTTAAGGCTTCTACTGGGGATAAAGTGGGGGATAAATTTTCTATTGTTATGAAGTAATAAACTGATCCACCACTAATTATTACTTAATAATATAATACATCTTTCCCCCTTCTAGCTATGACTCAAATAACAAGTTATATTGGGTTCTATAGCCTTGGCCGGCAACTAGTCCACCGCAGAAAGCAATGTCAACCTACTACGGGATAATCTTCTGCCCAGTCAGTCATATCTCTTTCGGGATATGATCACCCAAAGTGTGTATCACGTATGGCACTTAACTGACTGACTGCCTCCTGTAAAGATAGGACATTGCAGGTGAATTACATTTTGGAACAGTGCAACTGACCGATTTTCCAGCATCAATAACAATGGTACGAAAATACGAGTTCCACTGTCCGAGCTTTAGATTAATTTTTAGTCCTAATAGACGTTCGACGCAATAAAATCATAATCATTGAGTGTTTAATCATTGAGTGTTTAATCATTGAGTGTTTAATCATTGAGTCTTTAATCATTGAGTGTTTAATCATTGAGTGTTTAATCATTGAGTCTTTAATCATTGAGTGTTTAATCATTGAGTGTTTAATCATTGAGTGTTTAATCATTGAGTCTTTAATCATTGAGTCTTTAATCATTGAGTGTTTAATCATTGAGTCTTTAATCATTGAGTCTTTAATCATTGAGTGTTTAATCATTGAGTGTTTAATCATTGAGTGTTTAACCGTTAACGAGAACTGGAGTTAATTCAGGATCTACTTATTGTTCTTAAAGTTACTAATTTTGATTTGGCGGTAAATTCATGTTATTATTCTAAATATTCTATTGCGGATTCTCTGCTCCTTCAAACTGCAGATAATTTTACGAAACAAACATTTTATTAGAGCGGTGATTCATAGAGAGTGTGCTATCCCCCACCAAGGGGTGATAAAAAGATCCAAGAGACAATAAAAAAAAGTGGTTGGTGGGTTAGTTAGTTGTTTTTGTTTAGCGACGTATCAACTTCTATAGGATATTTAATGCACAGATTCCTAAAGCAAAGTTTCCAGTTGTCATACCTTCCCTCTCCTTGCCTGCTTTGGCATTCAAATCTCCCATGATGATCCTGATTTCGTGGCTTTTACATTGAGCCTTGGCCTTCTCTAGAGTGGAGTAAAAAGAAGGATTACATGGTGTAACAAGAAGAAAGCGTGCTCAGAGCCACCAGGGATAGGGAAACGTTGAAGGCCATGATCGCCTACGTCCTGAAGGGACAAGGCACATAGAAGAAGAAGAATGCACAGATAAAAAATATTTTGTACGTAATTTATTTTATTTTGGGATATAATAATGGGTTAGTGGTACAAGTCTTTCTGTTGTAATACCCAAAACGAGGGCATGAGTAATCCCTAAAACGGAGGTTGGGAATAATAGTATATCAACAAGTACAAGATTCGCACGTTGTGCGAAGTACACTGCCAATGAACTGCTATTTTGTGTAATCATTCTTCCCTTCGACTCTAATCCAATAGTAACCACGTATTTAAGAGGATAGGAACCTCTCATTCCTGTATGAAGGTCGTCATACAACAATTACTAATTAAGGAATAGCTGGTGGGGAGAAGAGGCTGGTTTTTTCTCCAAATGTATTTACCTGTGAGTCAATAAAACAAACAGAACAAGAGAAATTCTTAATCTGAGAACTCGGTTCTCCAATATCTATTACGTCATCTGCCCATACAATGTTACAGCATGTAGTATTTCCAAACGATTACCCATTTAGGTGCTCGACATCGTACGAAATCCAGTATTTCAGCCTGATGTGGCCGGATGTGCGTTGTGGTACAGTGGATACCGGCTCGGAACGAGTTCGAATTCCAGTTGAAACCATTGTATTCACTTACGCGCAAATACCCTTGGGAAAGGTATTAATCCGTCTCTTCCTTCCAGTTATGGGTTAAATAGCAGGACAGATTGGGTTCTATAACCTTGGTCGGCAACCAGTCTACCGCAGAAAGCAATGGCAACTTATTGCGAGATAATCTTCTGCCCAGTCAGTCATGTGTCTTTCGAGACATGATCGCCCAAGCGTGTATCACGTATGGGACTTAACTGACTGACTGTGGCCGTAAGCCTTCAGCCTTTTGGTAGCCGGAGGGTGGCCCGCGGCGCAACTTAACCCTAACATACACCACACCAACTCATTCTCTCGCGCTCACCTCAAAGTAAATCCCATTTAGATAACAATAATCATGGGAAATGTCAGCAATTAGAACATCCAATGAAAGTTTGAATATACATTAAAGTGTCTTTACAAAGATGCGGCAAAACAAAAACGTTTTAACTAATAACCCAGATACTTTTCCCCAACTCTACAGATTTTCTTTTAACAGTCCCAGTCATATAGTGAGGGGCAATGCCAATTAGATAATCTTATAAATATTTTAAAAAACAGCACCGAACAAAGTGAGATTTACATTTACAAAAATGTCCACAATACAACGTTAGAGAGCCTCTCAATATAGAGGCTTATTACTAAACTGTTTACGGTCATTGAATTTGGTGATCTGAATGAAAAAGGAAGTAGAAGGAAGAGAAGACAACGGGGATAAGTGTGTTGGGTAACAATTGATCACTAAATTGAAGAGTTCAAGTTAAAAACATTCAAGGAAGCAACCAGAAGGAGAGTATTTTCAACAGTTTCAAAAATGTTTATCTGCCAATATCTAGTTGTGAAATTAAGAAGCATTAAAATATTTGAACAACTTGTAGAATAATGAAATGACTTCTTTTGGAAATTTAACATCCAAAGGTAAAACCAGCAGGAATGAAAATATTCCTTTGAACATGCCGATTCAGTATCTTCGAATGTGTCATGGTGCCCTGTCTATATTGGAATGAACTCTTCCTCCTTCATGAATACTAATCTGCGAGACTTCCTGAGAAACAGTCGAGACGCAGTGTAACTTGATAGTTGCATCTACTGACTAATAACACTCTTATTTTGAATATATCTTCTGTTATTCAAATACACTTGTTCAACCTATCTTCTTGTTTTTGTGTCTTTCTTCCTGGACCTAACAGGCCACAAGAGAATGTTAAACGATATTTATAGTCAAGATTAATACGAGGTCTTTAGTACGCATCTGAACGTACCTGAAATCCGATTCAGTTCGTTACATTTTCTAACCAATCAGTATTTTTTTTTAATCATTTCACCCCGAGCAAGGCGGAACGCCACTGGTGTGCAGGGGGTTACATAAATGTAAAAAGATTAATTAGAAAAGAGTGAGGAGTACAAACTAGTTAGAAAGGAACAATAGAAAGCATGTGCGATGACAGATATATAGGTGGAGAGAAAGGGAAGGTTATACAGGGGTGGGGAGAGAGCTAGAGTCCAGTGGTTAGTAGATGAGTATTGACTTTGCATTTAAATTTCTGGAGGTTGTAGCCGTCAGGAAAGCAAGAATACGGGAGTATAGAGAATTCAGTTCCTGTCCAATCAAAACATAGTTCATTGATGTCCATTTCTGGGTTCTTTCTTGTGTTATTAATATACTGGTTTGGTTTTCATTTTGGGTAATCGATATCTTTTTTTATTTTTATTGAACTTACGCAGCAAGTCGGTATGGCTCGTCCCTGATGTCTCCCTGATTGTGTTTGCAAGTTTCCCCAAGAAGAATGATTCAATTTACCTTTAGTAATCAGGATTTTTTAGTACATTTGACAGCTGTCAATCATGCGCCAAACGTTAGAGGTCTCTTGCTTACGTTAAGAAAATTACGACAAATGTATCTGAAGATTAAATCAGTCGCCTTTGGCCTATTATCATCTACCAGTTTTAGTTTTTTCTACACGCCTACAAACACGCGTGTAAACACAAATCAAATATCTTCACATCAAGAGTTCCGTCATCCATTATCATCACAGTGGCAACACGTGAATTATAACAGTGGCAGCAGCAGTGTAGTTGGGACCAGATAACCTGACGAAGCCTATCTCTTTTCGGGCAGGTACTAAAATTCATATATTTACTTATCGTTTGTTGTTATTCGCGGATATATACCCCCGTCTGCACTGATTTTAACGCTTAACTAAAGAGAAGAGATATGGATTTATGTCTTTTCATGATATTTAAGCAAAAGCAAATACTGCGACTGGCATTTGAACTCGGTCGGCTAACCACATTTACGCTGCTGACAACCATTACGCTAAGTAAACGTCCAAAAATACAAATTATATTATGTATAATATATACATATATTAGATATATAAGAGAAATTATATATAGAAAATTATATTATAGAAAGAAAATTATATTATAGAAAGAAAATTATATTTAAGAAAGATATATAAAAGAATATATAAAAGAAATTATATAGAAAAAAGACGAAAAGTTTGAAGCAAACATGTATATTTTAAGAGTTATTTTTTTTATTTTTCTTAACGGAAAAGCTTAAACTTTCTGTAAGTAGAGTGTATTTGATTCTATGTTGACAAAAATACGCAGCTAATTATAAAAGTATTATCATAATGAAGCAGTTTGTCTTCAATAAAACCACCACCTACATTAATTATTTGTTTACAGATTCGCACTCTTGATTTTTTTCGAACTCTCCTATCCAAAGGATCCCAATTCAACAGGTGAGAGATCAGTAAATGGAGGCTACTAAGTTAAAATTTTCAAAGTATTTCACTGTAGTTATGAAATTTTATTTTGAAGTGTTATCAAAGAAAAGCAACGTGGCCCACACCTTTTGCCTGTAGGTTACAGATATTTTTATTTATATGAACATTCTGTTCACTGAATACAAGTATTTTTATAGATATATCTCTTTTTTTAAAGTGTAATTGACGACTGGTTCAGGAAATCGAAAGCCTTAATGAGAAAAATCTGCTTTTAGGAATGGATCAAATTTGCGTTTCCCTTAACATCAACTACGCTGTATCTGCTCAAACAAGAGACACCTCACTACAAAGACAAAGTCAGTTACACTTTCAAACAACGCACGCCTCCTGTTTGGAGCTTTCGTAAATTACATCGAGTTACCTCCACTAAATCTCTGTAAAAAACAGCATAACTAAATTTAAATTTAAATTTTAAAAATAAACAAGTTATTTTCAAGCTTTAAAATTAGCTTTAGTTGAAAGCCAAGAGGTTAACTTTTAATTCCTTAAAAGAAAATACACTGATGTATTTTAAAGCAAAGTTATATTGATTTTAATCTAATTATTTTAAAAAATAATAGATTTCCCACCATTATTGCTTGATCGACACATTCTGTCAACAGTACGTAAACTGTAGCCAAATTTATACTTTAAAAATCTTGTAAAAATAAAATATACCTCGCTGACACGTCATTTAAGTCAATTCTTTAAATTCAAACTTATCTTTATCTGATTTCAATCAAGTAATAATTGCTTACTGCTAGAAATTTACAATACAATTATTTTTAACTGTGGTAGCCCTGTTTTATTTGCGTTATCGGGGTACGAAAGGTTTATGACTGCCGGAACGCTAATGGGTGGCGACCATACTACCCAAAATTTCAATTAGTTTAAAACATAAAATTTTGAAATTTTAATTTCTTATTTTTTTGTTTTAAACTAGATAGTAAAATTAAGAATTTAACTTAATATTTTCAGCAATTATATAATATTTTATAGAATTTTAGTTTCGATTTATAGCCAGGCATCTGAACATGCTTTCTGAATAAATAAAATTTAAAAATTTTAATTTCTTTTAAAATAATTTTAATTTAATAAGAAGGCTCGGTTATTTCAATTTCATTCTAAATTATATTATGTTATTTATTAATATTTTTATTATGTATTTTTCATATTATTAATAAGTTATCATTAAGTTTAAGGCATAGTAAAAATATCTAATTTAATTTTTATGGAAACGCATGATGATTTTATGGAACATCGTGCTTAATCAAAATAAACATATTTACACACAACTTTTTTAATTATTTAAAAATATTTCTGGTGAATGAATTTTATTAAAATTTTCAATTTTAGATCGGCAATGTAATCATCGATTATTAACTAAAACGAAATTAATACAACGATTCCATAAAGGATTTTTAAAATATTTGTAACACTTTATGAATTATTTAATAATAATAATAATAATAATAAGAAGAAGAAGAAGAAGAAGTAGAAGTAGAAGTAGAACGCAAGTGGAATTAAAACGAGAATGAAAACCAAACCAGTATATTTATAACACAAGAAAGAACCCAGAAATGGACATCAATGAACTATATTTTGATTGGACGTGAATTGTAGAAACCGTGATACACATACACACAAATCACGAGGAACGAGAACAGCTCCCAAAATTACAACCAACAAAGCATAACCCCCGAACTATTAAGCTCTACAATGCAGCACTCAAATTAATTTTGGATGAAGAAGAGACTCATGCAAATCTCAATGAAGCAATATATGCATCAGCAATAGCAGCAACAAAAAAATTGAACATCAAATTAAAAACAACGCAGTCTCGCAGACATGAAGATGCACCTTAGAAAAGAAAAATAGAAAAAGAAATCGAACAACTTAGAAGTGAATTATCAGTAGTCGATGAACTGACAAGAGGAATAAATGTAAGAACTAGAAAAGGCAGAAAAGTCGAAAGAAAACACAACATTAGAAATGATAATGAAGTTTTATCAACTAAAAAAAAATTAAAGCAAACAATACAACTGAAGGCTCAAAGAATAAGACTCTATGATAAAAGATCAAGATTCTACAGAAAAAAAAATTCAAACCGATGCAAAGAAATTTTACAGGGAAATAGGTAAAAGATGAATTGAAGTGACAGTCCCCCCCCCCAAAAAAAAATGGAAGAAGTTATACACTTCTTGGGAAAAATATGGGCTTACCCTATAGAATATAACAAAGCATTAGATTCGATTGCACAAGAGATAGAACGAATAAAAAATAAACCACAACAGATATATATGAATCACATTAGAGGATGAAAAAAGCACAGAATTGGAAATTTTCAGGTATAGATAAAATTTCTAACTTTTGGCTATATTATTTAAATACAGCACATAAAAACTAGTTAAAGAACCTCAAGAAATGGTTAACGATCCCTCTAAAATTCCTGCACGGATGACCAAAGAATAGTGACACTACAGACCAATTACATGCCTTCCGACAACATACAAACTGTTAACATTTTTTTTAACAAAACAGACATATTTCTTCTGGGAAAGAAATGACATCTTACCGCTTAAATAAAAGGGGTGCAAACGTGGCTGTTACGGATGTAAAGACCAAATGCTTATTAACAGAATGATCCTGGAAAACTGCTACAATGCAAAGAAAGATCTTAGTACTGCCTGGGTAGATTATCGTAAGGCATTCGATAGTGTACCACATTCCTGGATTTTAAAGACTTTAAATTTATACAAGATATCACCCGTCATCATCAATTTCATCAAACAATGCATGTCGATATGGAAAACAAGCCTTTACCTCAATCATATAAATGGAAGCTATAAGTCTGGTGAAATAAAAATCAAAAGAGGCATATTTCAAGGTGATTCTTTGTCTCCCTTACTATTCTGCATATCATTTATAGCACAAACCAGTCAACTTAGCAAGACAGAATGTGGTTATAAAATAGTCCTAAAGAAAATAAGCCATCTATTTTACATGGATGACTTAATGTTGTATGCTAAGAATGATAATGAGCTGGAAGGTCTTCTGCAAACTGTAAAATGCTTCATTGACGATACTGGAATGAAATTCAATTTAAATAAAAGTGCTAAAGCTACAGTTTTACGTGGATCGCTACAACAAATATCCTCAATTAGTTTTTACCCAGCTGTAACAATAAAATAATTAAAGCCAGAAGCAGCTTATAAATACCTACGTGTAGATGAGAGTGAAATATTCACCATAAAAAAATGAAAGAAATAGTGCGTAAAGAGTACTATAGAAGGCTGCGAATGATATTAAAAACTGAATTGAATTCTCAGAACAGAATTATGGGCATTAATAGCCTTGCAATCCCAGTTGTCCTATATAGTTTCAACATCTTAAACTGGACTCTAAACGACATCAGGCGAACGGATTCTAAAATAAGAAAGCTTCCTTCTAAGCACCATCCAGAGGCTGAGGTAGACCGTCTTTACATACCCCGTAAAGAAGGTGGAAGAGGTCTTATTCAGCTAGAATTGTCATACAAGACAACAACTATTGGCTTACTAACATACATAGAAATAACAAAGGATTGGATGATCTAATTACTCAAACATGATGAAAACAAAAAGAAAAAATATTCAATAATAAAAGAAGGCAGTAAACATAAACAAGATTTACTTTTAGTAGATTCTATAGAAAAGTAAAACAGAAGCTAAGAACCAACTATTGCGGCAACAAATATGAAAATAAAAGCCAAAGATAAAACTCTTGAACAGATAAAACAACGCTGGCAATACAAACCTCTGCTTAGCCAATATCCAGAACGTGCCAATAAATCTAATTTTGATAAAAATACTCATTGATGGTTACGTGCATCTTGATTAAAGTCTGAGACTGAAGGCTTTATTCTTGCAGCGCTAGACCAAAGTCTTTTCACTAGGAACTTTCAGGCAAATATTATACATCATAATATGGATCCAAAATTCAGGTTCTCTGATAAACATCAAGAAACAATAGACCATCTAATCTCAGGCTGTTCTGTACTTGCTTCAAATGAATGTAAAAATCATCACGATAGCGTGGCGTAATTTTACATTGGACAATGTGCAAACACTATGGAAAATCTGTAAACAAACACTGGTATGAACATCACCCAGCATCGGTTACAGAAATAGAAGATGTCACCATTTTATGGGATTACACCATCTACACAGATAGAAAAATTAAAGCAAATCGGCCGGACATTATTGTTAAAAACCTGAAAGAAAAAAAAACTTGCCTGTTAATTGATATGGCTTGTCCAGCGGATTGTAACATAGCAACCAAGGAATTCGAAAAAGTGTCAAAATATAAAGACCTGGAAATGGAAATAGAAAAAATGTGGAATTTTAAAACAAGTATCGTGTCAGTGATAGTAGGTGCACTTGGAATGATAAAAAATGAACAAACAACATATTGAAAGAATCCCTGGAAACCCAAGCTTAAGAGATATACAAAAACTGTCTTGTTAAGTACAGCCTACACACTAAGGAAAAGTTTGTCTATGTAACGCTAGGGATGATAGGGGAAATTGAAAAAACATGATATGGAGCCATAACGACACACCACGACCTACCTTAGATCTTTTCCCAGACTTGGTAGGTAGTGCGACCATAGCAGAAATAGAAATATGATGAAAAATGACATAATAATAATAAAATGAAAATAATGTTTTCAATATTTTATTGGTAATCGAAAAAATTATAATTATAGTCTGAAGAAAAAAAAATCAATAATTAATATTATTCCAGCAATTAAATGCTTATCAAATTAAATTATATCAGAGTTTTATTGCATTTTTATTTTACTTTTTGGAGAAGATTTTCGGTTCGAGTTCTATACTTTAAAAAACAAACCATAGATGATTTATACCCCACAATGTGTCCTGCGTTGATCTTATAAAAAAAGTTTACAGCTAATTAATTTTTTTTAAAATTTCATGGCTTTACGTAGAGGGGGGTAACAGAGTTAAAAAATATTCTAACCAAGATTTTAAAAAAATAATAATTTCAGAAATAATTTCATTCATTTGTGAATTAGTTCAGGCAGTTTCATTAAAATCTGACAATTATTTTAATTTGCGAGAATTTCCAAATTAATGTGTTTGTCACCGGGAAAAAAAGTGGGTGATGCAATCATTACGTTTCCCATTGTAAAACAGTCATAAACATATTTTTTAGCCGCTAACTCAAATAAAAAAAAACTTTTCTCACAAGATTTCGAAAATGTTAGAAGGGATTAAAATTTAAAAAAAAACAATTACAAATTACTTTGATCTTTCCTCTTAAGAATAATATAAACATTTTGATGAAAAAAGTTTGTTTTATTAATGGTGGGGCCTTTTTTATTCCAACTATGCTGTTTTAGTTCTGTTGTTTAGCCATTTGGTGGAGGCACCTAATTGACTTTATCTCTATAGTCGAAATGTAAACAGAAATCATTTCTAAAAAAAATTGCTTTAATTCTTCAGAAATGCTTTACAAATCTGCTCAAGCGGCGCATAAATACA
This sequence comes from Ascarosepion bandense, assembly GCA_037127315.1. Taxonomy (NCBI): domain Eukaryota; kingdom Metazoa; phylum Mollusca; class Cephalopoda; order Sepiida; family Sepiidae; genus Ascarosepion; species Ascarosepion bandense. Next base: position 421,218 of record JBBBDQ010001952.1, read on the forward strand.
TAATGCGGCCAACGTGAAGAAGACTATCACCACATTTCATTTCGCAGGTTTTCATTTTGTTTTACCTTTTTCAGTGCAGTTCAGTCGATTGTTACTTAAACTTTCCGATTCCCCCCCCCCCCCAAAAAAAAAAATTAGAAAAAATTACAATATTTAAACAAATTTTGGGGTGGGTGTCACTTTCTCATACAACGTTTAAGTGAATCGATCCTCGATTTTCAATCCACTTGCGTTGGGGTCGCAATTTCGTTGATTTCTTTTTGTTTTTTTAATTTTTCAGTGCAGTCCTATCGATTGTTACTTAAATTTTCCGATTATCAAAAAAAAAAATAATAATTTGAAAAATTAGAATATAAAAACAAATTTGTGGCGGCGGGGGTCAGTTTTTCATACAACCTTAAAGTAAACCGATCCTTCATTTTCAATCCACTATAAGATACTATGAGAAACTGATACCCCACTAAAACTGTTTAAATATTGACATTTTTGCAATTTTTTTTTTTTTGTCATTCGTAAAGTTGAAAGTGTAAAAGATAATACTGCACTGAAAAAAGTCCCAAAAATTTGATTATGAAGTAATTTACAGGTGGCGGTAATGTCGTCCCGGGGACTGGTTTCAAAATGGAGGCTCGATTTACTATAACGTTGTATGAGAAACTGATTCCATTTGGCAAATGTTTAAATATTGAAATTTTTGCATTTTTTTAACATTCGTAAAGTTAAAAGTGTAAAAATAATATTGAACTGGAAAAATCCAAAGAATTTGATTATGAACAAATTGACAGGTGGCGGTAATGTTCTACCGGCGACTGGTTTCAAAATGGAGGGTCGATTTACTATAATGTTGTATGAGAAACTGATCCCTCCTAGAAAATGTTCAAATATTGAAAATTTTGCAATTTGTTTTCGTCTTTCGTAAAATTGAAAGTGTAAAAGATATTACTGCACTGAAAAAAGTCGAAAAAAATTTGATAATGAACAAATTTACAGTTGGCGGTAATGTCGTACCGGCGACTGTTTTCAAAATGGAGCCTGGATTTATTATAACATTGTATGAGAAACTGATCACCCCCAGAAAATGTTTAAAAATTGTAATTTTTGCAATTTTTTTGTCATTCGTAATGTTGAAATTGTAAAAGATAATACTGCACTGAAACAATTCCAAAAATGTGATTATGAACAAATTGACAGGTGGCGGTAATGTCGTACCAGTGTCTGGTTTCAAAATGGAGCCTCGATTTACTATAACGTTGCATGAAAAACTGATCACCCATAGAAAATGTTTAAATATTGAATTTTTTTTTGTCATTGGTCAAGTTGAAAGTGTAAAAGATAATACTCCACTGAAAAAAGTCCAAAAAATTTGATTATGAACAAATTGACAGGTGGCGGTAATGTCGTACCGGCGAATGGTTTCAATATGGAGACTCGATTTACTATAACGTTGTATGAGAAACTGATGCCCCCTAGAAAATGTTTAAATATGGAAATGTTTGCAATTTTATTTTTTCATTCGTAAAGTTGAAAGTGTAAAAGATAATAATACACTGAGAAAATCAAAAAAATTTGATTATGAACAAATTTACAGGTGGCGGTAATGTCGTACCGGCGACTGGTTTCAAAATGGAGACTTGATTTACTATAACGTTGCAGGAGGAAATGATACCCACTAGAAAATGTTTAAATATTGAAATTTTTGCAATTTTTTTTTGTCATTCGTAAAGTTGAAAGTGTAAAAGATAATACTGCACTGAAAAAAGTCCAAAAAATTTCATTACCACAATTTCAATATTTAACAATTTTCTAGAGGGGAACAGTTTCTCATAGAACGTTATAATAAATCAAGCCTTCATTTTGAAACCAGTCCCCGGGACGACATTACCGCCAACTGTAAATTTGTTCATAATAAAATATTTTGTACTTTTTTCAGTGCAGTTTCAACTTTACGAATGACAAAAAAAATTGCAAAAATTTGAATATTTAAACAGTTTCTAGGGGGATCAGTTTTTCATGCAACGTTACTGTAAATTGAGCCTCCATTTTAAAACCAGTCCCCGGTACAGCATTACGGCAACCTGTAAATTTGTTCTTAATCAAATTTTTTGGACTTTTTTCAGTGCAGTAATATCTTTTACACTTTCAACTTTACGAATAACAAAAAAAATACCAATAAAAGATAATAAAAGATAATACTGCACTGAAAAATGTCCAAAGAATTTGATTATGAACAAATTTACAGGTTGCCCTAATGGGTTACCGGCGACTGATTTCAAAATGGAGGCTCGATTTACTATAACGTTGCATGAGAAAGTGATTCCCCCTAGAAAATGTTTAAATATTGAAATCTTTGCAATTTTTTTTTTCATTCGTAAAGTTGAAAGTGTAAAAGATAATACTGCACTGAAAAAAGTCAAAAAAATTTCATTATGAACAAATTTACAGGTTGCGGTAATGTTGTCCCGTCGATTGGTTTCAAAATGGAGGGTCGATTTACTATAACGTTGTATGAGAAGCTGATCCCCCCTAGAAAATGTTTAAATATTGACATCTTTCAAATTGTTTTTATCAATCGTAAAGCTGAGAGTGTAATCGATAGGATTGCGCTGAAAAAAGTAAAAGAAAAAACAAAAGAAAAACGACGAAATTAAACGTGGTTGTCGTCTGCTTCAAGTTCGCCCATAATGCTACTAAATGTTTTATTGGAAGGAAGTCTTTAATTAATTAAATAATTGCTTATTTCTACGCATATGTACATCTTAATTTTTACAACTTTGTATAAATTGATCTCAGTAGAGTTTTGAATGTTAATGATAATTTTACTCGAAAAGAGGCATTATTGCTTTTACTGCTGTCCAAACTTCAAATCCATGTTTTTCCTCACTGATTTTATTATTAAAGTCATTTCTTATGTTTGTTTTCACGAAACACAAAATTTCTTCATGTGTGTTTGGACGAATTACTATTCCTCCCAAACTCTTTAGAATCTCCTTTCGAGGAATCTATTTTTAGATTTCTCGGATGCTTTGTTAATTTCTAGCGAACAGGAATTAAAATCAATTTTCAACTTAACGCCACGTGTTCTCTTCAAGCATAATCATTATATGCGAAAATTCTCCAGGCTGACACAAGGCAACAAAATTCTAAGCGATCATCCATTTAATTGCTGAACATTTTTTTAATTATAAAATTTTCTTTCAAGGAAGCAGTCATACATCTAAGGCCAGATGAAGTTTGAAATAGGTAAACTGCTAAAGGTTAATCGCCAACGTTTTCCTAGTATGGCACAAGGCCACTTGAGCTTATAATTCTGAATTTTTTTCTCATAATATATCCTCTGTTCTCTAGGGTTGATTCATGTTTTTTTTGTTTTCATTAAAACTACTAGAATATGTTGAAATTATTTTATTTATAGATATGGCTATTTGTTTGAATACATTCATCATCATCATCTATCCGTCACACCCAGATGGTGCATAGGGCAGCAACTGCTTGTTGCTGTTTCTGTAACGAACTGTTTTTTACGGAGCAGGGGTTTTAGCCCTGCGTCCAACACCCAAACCTGCAGGACCGGTGAACCGTTCTTGGTCCTTGCGTTTACAGCATTTGGTATTCCCAATGGGCACTCATTTAAGTACTGACCAGGCTCGATGTTGCTTAACTTTTGTTTATAATTTTATTTTCAGCAATGTTTAATTATATTAAAGTCTTCATTTATTCACACACACATACATACATACATACGCACTCACACACACACACACACACACACATATATATATATATAAAATATTGATCTTATGATTACATAACGAATGGCTCCGACTCATGCCTAAAACATAGGATAATATGTATATTTATTAATATATATTTTTTCTTTGTTATACAACATCGAGAACTGTTCTATTCCCTCCTTATTAATATTTATAAATGCGTACACATCTATCTACTTATTTACACACACACACACACACACACACACACACACACACACACATATATATATATATATATATATATACGATCTAGCTTCGGTGTATTTATATATAAAATCCAACAACACCAAACTTCGCTAATATAGATAAAGATAAATCAAACAAACTGGCGGGAGGGCAGATCTTGTCTTGAGTCTGAACATGGGAAGTGATAAGGTAATTTATTTGGATTTGATTTATGGCCAGTTGAGCCTCAGAGATCCCAAGGCAATTTCCTCACGTAGAGCTTTGTCTTCCTTGTTATTCTAATCTGAGGGAACCAAAGATCGCAGAGGCTTTCGACGAAACGGGTAGTTAATACATACCACACATTGTCTCATTGTGTTCCCTTCTGTTTTGGATAGTATTTTACACACACACACACACACACACACACACACACACACACACACACACACACACACACACACACACACACACAGAGGGAGGATAAAAAATAGATATACGGGTGTATAAATGTCAGTTTCCTCACACCAAAACAAGGATGAGAGTACTTGTATGTCAGTTCTTCAATATGGCAGTGAATGCTAGACCATATCATCAAAGATAAAGGAAATACTTGAAGCACTTGAAATGAGGTTCTACAGAAGGATGCTGCGGATATCATGGATTGAGCATGTGAGCAATGATGAGGTTTTGGAAAGGATGGAAACGAAAAGGAAATTAATATTGAGCATCAGGAAGAGATAGCTATAGTTCTTGAGATATGCAATGAGGAAGGAGGGCTTGGAGAACCTGATCAGGTGGATGATAGAACGAGAGTGTTGTGGAGTAACAGGAGAAAGTGTGCAAAGATTCACCAGGGATAGAGATACATGGAAAGCCATGCTTGTCTACGTCCTGAAAGGACAGGGTACATAGAAGAAGAAAGATACGCCGGTAAATAGTTTGTTTTGGTTTTATGAAGTTGATAAGTTTACAGTAGATACTGCTGTGTTGCCGTTTAGATTATACTATATGTGTTATTCGTATACATTTGTGGCTCGACTCTCTTCAAAGTTTGAAGTGTGTAGCAGTGAGTTAACGGAAGTTGTTCCGTTTAATAGCAGGGAATTCATATTGTGAGCAGGCAGATATGATTTTTAAATAGAGCTGCAAGAATGCACATGCCTTTCAGATTGCGTTGCCAAACCGAATGCAACCGAGTTATTAAACCTTTGCTGCTGTCCCTTGTCGTGTTGCTGAGACAGAAACCGATTGAGACTGAATAACCAAACTGAAAGGGTCATTTCACACTGTCAAAACAAATATTTACAATTTTGAAAATATAATATATAAAACAACATAGTTCTAAAATTACTTAATTTTGTTTAATTTATATTCGCATAAAAAGCTGGAGGTTCAACTATTCAAAACAAAAAGATTGAAAATATTTATATAAAATACTTTTTTAATATTTAAACTTTGTATGAAAATATAAATCACAATATTAATGCTGTTTCATAGAAACGGCAAACTGAACACTTATCTCACTCGAGAAAATTCCGAGGTCACGTAGAATGAACGCGTGCTCTATTTTTCGCTGATGTTTTCAGCCACAGTTTATGGACGAATATATTACTGTCGATATTTATTATTTAAATTAATTCTTTGACATCATTATTTGATGACCATTTCCTAAAATTGCCTAACAAGAATAATAGTATAAACTACATCAGTTAAGCTATCCTATCTTAAGTTCTGGATGACAATGTGTCTGTAGATGACGCCTCTATAAGCGTAGGGGTTAGAATAAGATGCATTGTAAGTTCAGAAATTATGAAGAAATAAGATCCATACTCAATTTGGTCGTTGCTGATTAGATAGGACCGTGGACTGGTACATTTCTAAAAGGAAACCTCCGTAATAACAATCCCATTAATAATAACAATCCCATATTCAACAATATAACAACATATAACAACAATATAACAACATATAACAACAATATAACAACATATAACAACAATATAACAACATATAACAACATATAACAACATATAACAACATATAACAACATATAACAACAATATAACAACATATAACAAAATATAACAACATATAACAACAATATAACAACATATAACAACATATAACAACATATAACAACAATATAACAACATATAACAACAATATAACAACATATAACAACATATAACAACATATAACAACATATAACAACAATATAAAAACATATAACAACATATAACAACATATAACAACAATATAACAACATATAACATATAACAACATATAACAACATATAACAACAATATAACAACATATAACAACATATAACAACATATAACAACAATATAACAACATATAACAACAATATAACAACATATAACAACATATAACAACTTAATATAACAACATCTTCAATAAGATGCATTGTAAGTTCAGAAATTATGAAGAAATAAAATCCATACTCAATTTGGTCGTTGCTGATTAGATAGGACCGTGGACTGGTACATTTCTAAAAGGAAACCTCCGAACTCAATAACAATCCCATTAATATAACAACATATAACAACATATAACAACATATAACAACAACATATAACAACATATAACAACAATATAACAACATATAACAACAATATAACAACAATATAACAACATATAACAACAATATAACAACATATAACAACATATAACAACAATATAACAACAATATAACAATATATAACAACATATAAGAACAATATAACAACATATAACAACAATATAACAACATATAACAACATATAACAACATATGACAACATATAACAACATATAACAACAATATAACAACATATAACAACTTAATATAACAACATCTTCAATAAGATGCATTGTAAGTTCAGAAATTATGAAGAAATAAAATCCATACTCAATTTGGTCGTTGCTGATTAGATAGGACCGTGGACTGGTACATTTCTAAAAGGAAACCTCCGAACTCAATAACAATCCCATTAATATAACAACATATAACAACATATAACAACATATAACAACATATAACAACAATATAACAACATATAACAACATATAACAACAATATAACAACATATAACAACTTAATATAACAACATCTGAAAAATTAACACGCGAGAAATCCAACAAAGTGATGTACGCATTCTGATACCTACAACAGTAATATCCACCTGGTGATAGTTTAAATTGACGCCATTTTTTATATATACTATGATGGCCGTTTTACTTTTTGTTCAAAATTACTTGAGTGACATTTTTTACTTTAAAAATATATAGTTTCAGTTTAGGTATATAGATAAAAGGTTTTAAATATATATGGTGTTAAAAGTATTCGCAATTTTTAGCTTCTGGTAAGGTGGTATCGCGTGTGATCAGAGTTTGAGATATAATTCTCAGTAGTCGAAATATTTTATAACCACTAATTTATCGACCATCTTACTAAACCTGTATCTTACTGACGTTAGTTTAAACTTCTTTTTACTCAATATCGGGGTGATTTTGAGTAATGTTCGAATTTTCTTAATTTTAGATAAAAGTTTAGAAATATTCAATGAAATTTTAACTTTTAAAACTCATATGAAAGTATTTTTAGAAGTTTTTATTGAATTACTAGCAGTATATCCCGGCGTTGTTCGGGTGTAATGAAAGCTTTAAAAAGCATCGGATAACATATTTGAAGGACCTGATCAGGTGGATGACAGAATGATGGTTGTGTGGTGTAACAAGAGAAAGCGTGCTAAGAGCCATCAGGGATAAAGAGACATAGGAAACTATGATCGCCTACGTCCTAAAAGGACAGGGCATATAGAAGTAGATGAATACAGGTATAAAAGGTGGCTCACATATAATCAAACGAATAAAAGGTGTAATAATGGATTAACATAAGAAAAAAGTAGATATCAACTGCAAATAAGGAAAGACGAAGAATAGGTTAATACAGATCCCTATGGCTTGATAAATCAAATAAATATAAATATTGAATGAGAGAAGATGCAAGATGAAAAATCAGCAAGAACAAATTCTTACGAACAATTACAAGATGACACGAGAATAAAAAATGTAATAAAATTTCTAATATTAAAGAAATGGTACCCGGCTTGATTGAACTTAATGAAATTATAAATATCTTTGCTAAAATTATAGCTTCAAAATGTAATGCAATCTTTAAGTGCGAAGAATACATTTTTTCTCTCTGAAAGCAAAGTGGGACATGGCATTGAACTTAAAATACAAGAGATATTAGGAGTGAATGAACTTGGAAGGTATGAAAATATTAACAGTAAAATGTCAGGAAACTTAAGATAAAGCACACACTAAAAATGACAACTATAAATTTATAGCATTCATTGTGGAATCATTAAACCAGGAAGTACAGTTAAAATCCCAAATGAAAAGCGAACGAAATTCTTTCAGCAAAATAAAACTTTTCAAACAGGTGCAAAAATACTTCACCAAGAAGAAATCACAAAGTTTTGTCAAAATATAATGGTTGGCTGAGGATGTACTGAAAAAAATTAAGATTAAAAGATTTTGGATGAGAAATCTTGAAATAAAAACTCACAGAATGTTGCGAAATAAGAAAGAAGGGATGAAAAAATTAATATATTTTCGAATTGAGAGAAGCAAATAAATTTCATTATTTATGCTGTTTATAAATATTTATGATTTCATTTTCCATAGATAAAATATGTGCATCTAGTGTGACGGAATGAAATGGTGAAACGGAATGAAACGTTTATAAATATTTATGGTTTCATCTTTCATAGATACAAGATGTACATTTGGTGTGACGGAATGAAACGTTGAAACGGAATGAAACGTTTATAAATATTTATGATTTCATCTTTCATAGATACAAGATGTACATTTGGTGTGACGGAATGAAAACGTTGAAACGGAATGAAACGTTTATAAATATTTATGGTTTCATTTTTCATAGATAAAAGATGTGCATCTAGTGTGACGGAATGAAACGTTGAAACGGAATGAAACGTTTATAAATATTTATGGTTTCATCATTGATAGATACAAGATGTGCATCTGGTGTGACGGAATGAAACGTTGAAACGGAATGAAACTTTTATAAATATTTATGGTTTCATTTTTCATAGATACAAGATGTGCATCTGGTGTGACGGAATGAAAGGTTGAAACGGAATGAAACGTTTATAAATATTTATGGTTTCATCTTTCATAGATACAAGATGTGCATCTGGTGTGACGGAATGAAACGTTGAAACGGAATGAAACGTTTATAAATATTTATGATTTCATCTTTCATAGATACAAGATGTGCATCTATTGTGGTGTGACGGAATGAAACGTTGAAACGGAATGAAATGTTTATAAATATTTATAGTTTAATCTTTCATAGATACAAGATGTGCATCTATTGTGGTGTGACGGAATGAAACGTTGAAACGGAATGAAATGTTTATAAATATTTATAGTTTAATCTTTCATAGATACAAGATGTGCATCTATTGTGGTGTGACGGAATGAAACGTTGAAACGGAATGAAACGTTTATAAATATTTATGCTTTCATCTTTCATAGATACAAGATGTGCATCTTGTATGGTGTGACGGAATGAAACGTTGAAACGGAATGAAATGTTTATAAATATTTATGCTTTCATCTTTCATAGATACAAGATGTGCATCTTGTATGGTGTGACGGAATGAAACGTTGAAACGGAATGAAATGTTTATAAATATTTATGCTTTCATCTTTCATAGATACAAGATGTGCATCTTGTATGGTGTGACGGAATGAAACGTTGAAACGGAATGAAATGTTTATAAATATTTATGCTTTCATCTTTCATAGATACAAGATGTGCATCTTGTATGGTGTGACGGAATGAAACGTTGAAACGGAATGAAATGTTTATAAATATTTATGCTTTCATCTTTCATAGATACAAGATGTGCATCTTGTATGGTGTGACGGAATGAAACGTTGAAACGGAATGAAATGTTTATAAATATTTATGCTTTCATCTTTCATAGATACAAGATGTGCATCTAGTGTGGTGTGACGGAATGAAACGTTGAAACGGAATGAAACGTTTATAAATATTTATAGTTTAATCTTTCATAGATACAAGATGTGCATCTAGTGTGACGGAATGAAACGTTGAAACGGAATGAAACGTTTATAAATATTTATGATTTCATTTTTCATAGATACAAGATGTGCATCTAGTTTGACGGAATGAAACGTTGAAACGGAATAAAATGTTTATAAATATTTATGGTTTCATCTTTCATAGATACATGATGTACGTCTATTGTGGTGTGACGGAATGAAACGTTGAAACGGAATAAAATGTTTATAAATATTTATGATTTCATCTTTCATAGATACAAGATGTGCATCTAGTGTGACTGAATGAAATGTTGAAACGGAATGAAACGTTTATAAATATTTATGAATTAATCTTTCATAGATTCAAGATGTGCATCTAGTGTGACGTAATGAAACGCCTAAAATCAAGATCGAATTCTGCCTGAGTTTTTTACGTTCATTGGAGAAGTTAAAATACATTTCTTCTCTTGAGTTATGGAGTAAATAGTAGGACCGTCTGGGCTCAATTACTTTGAGGTGTTAACTAGTCTATGAGACTTTAAATTAGATTCTGAAGTGGGACAAACTCCATGAAGTTATCTTACCCTTACCCACTGTTGTTTTGGTAGCGATAAATGTGGTGTAGGACTCTTTGGGTTATTGAATGCATGCATCTAATTCGACTAAAACAGTTCTCTGATTTCACATTCCAAATCATTATCTGTTACGCCACCCTCATATCTAGGCTTAGAGGGCTAGCTATTTTCAAGCGGTCACTCGTCTAGGTACTGACAAGGTTCAGCTTTGCTTACCTTCGGTGAAGGTATGGAAACCGGTGTTTCAACATATGTCCGTAAGCAAATAGAAAATAGAAAATGTTATCATTAGCAAATTCTTTTACGTGGATCATATTGAATTATACGGTGAGGATAGTGAGGAACAGGAAGGACTTTTAAGAAATATTAAATGCTTACAAACTAAGGATTGACTCTGTCTTTAATAATTGTGCTAAGCCATATTCAAAAGAGGAAGGATTTTGTAGACAAGGGCCAAGGAGCTATATATAGAAAAAAAGCATTAAAAACCTAAGTATACACGTACTAAAAGCTAACAAGGGAAATGAAATTCAGCATACAAATATGAAGGAAAAAATTAAGAATATTTTAGAAGAGACTGCGTAAAGTTTAAAACAGGATGTACGATCAGAAATAAATTTTCATACAGATTTTGTGTACAGCTTTATATTAGAATTTGAGCAAAACCATTTAGAAATGAATGCAAAATATAGAAAGATATTAAAAAAATATTAAATTGCAACACCTGAAAATGGATGTTGATCATTCATTTTTATCCAGAAGCAGAAGTTGCGGTCGAATGACACCTTGTCGTATAAAATAATAATTGGATTAGGATAACATCTCTAGACCACTGAAAATTGGATGTTAAAATGGCGTAAAAAAACAAACAAACAAGAAAACGGAAAAATATTCTCAGAATTGTATGTTAAAATCTTTCGAAATATTTAAAATATAAATTTCGAATGTGATAACATAGCGATGAATCCATAAAAGACTTAAAGCATCATGAAAAAGATAGAAAATCTTAAACAACTTGAAGGGAACTGACAAGAGAAACCCTTAACAACAGCATTGCGTTTTTCATACCAAAGATATTGAAAACCAAAAAAATACAATAAAAGAAACATTGATAAATCAGAAACAAGGGGCTTACACCCGTAATATCACGTTGAAAGTTAAGCAACGTTAAGCCTGGACCGTATCTAGATTGGTGACCGCGTTTAAATACCAGATACTGTAAGCTTGGATGTGCAGTTGGTGTAACAGATAACGCCAATGAATTGATCATGTGAAAGCCGGGTTCTAATTTCTGTAAGATTTATAATCTTCACTTACGTGAAAATATTCTTGTAGGCTGCCATTGCTTTCTGCAGTAGACTGGTTGCCAGCCAAAGCTATAGAACAAAGACTGTCCTGTTATTTAACCCATAACTGGAGGGAGAAGAGTTGTATTATATTATTAGGTAGTAATTAGTGGGGATCAGTTTATTACTTTATAACACTATAAAACTGATCTCCCACTTTATAACCTGTAGAAACCTTAATCATGTTTTCAACTATTATATGCAGTCAGTCAGTTGAGTGCCATACGTGATACACGCTTGGGCGATCATGTCTCGAAAGAGACATGACTGACTGTGCAGAAGATTATCCCGCAGTAGGCTGCCATTGCTTTCTGCAGTAGACTGGTTACCGACCAAGGCTATAGAAGCCAATCTGTTCTGTTATTTAATCCATAACTGGAGGGAAAAGACGAATTAACATCTTTCCTAAGAGTATTTGTGCGCAAGAAGAATGCAAGGAATTCAGCTGGAATTCGAACTCGGCTCCCCAATTTGTCGTTTCGAGTCGATATCCACTACACCACAACGCACATACAAAATACTGGTGATCTACAGGTGGAAACAGTAGATCCTATTGTTTCTGGTTTCTCTATATAATATTCAAGCTACTATAAACGAATAGATGACGTATAATTCATTATCTACGTTGGAAAATCTGTCGGAAATACCAAATATCCACTGTAAATAATTAATACAAATATCACCCAAGACGAGTAAGATACGAGAAAGCGAATTAAAACTGTCATGATGGTAATTCAATGCAAATACGGAGGAGATCAATGTGTCAGGTATAATTATCAAGACTCAGAAACAATCTTCCTTTGGTCCTTGGCATGACGGTAAACTGCATCCGGCAGCAAGGCGTCGAATTGGAAGGTTGTGAGGAACATAAAGCCACCTCTTAATTGCAGTAGTTCTCAGGTTCACCCTGAGCCAGAATGGTAGAGACCTGTTAGGGTCCCAGCTATGGGCAAATAGTTAACCCCCCCCAAACTGGGGTCAAAACACTATGAAAGTATAAAAATACACTATATATATATATATATATATATATATATATATATATATATATATATATATATATACATAAAACTAGACTTTTATAGGAAAATATACATTTTTGAAGGAAAAATATACATTTTTGAAAGAAATATTGTACCAACAATATACTTTTGTAGGAAAATTATTACCATAACACTTTTTTGAAGGAAAAAGAAATTCTCAGCAAGACGTTTTTTAATACACAAGTAGAAGACATTTTCAGTTTTCTAAAATAAAAAAGAATAAAAACAAAATCTTTTCATGAAAATCTGACTAAATCAACCTTCTCACTATAACTAAACATTAAAAAAAAACTTAAACTCCCAACTTTTTTGGATTAAATAATCTACAGAGGCTGATATGCCATTAAACAAAACTCAAACTCACAAAAATATGCCTTTGAAATGATATGAATTTTACATTCTATTAAATTGCATGTGAAAAAGAGTTTAAGGATATCAGAACTTAATAAAAACGTTTAAACTGAAATCGAAGTGTATTTCTGCATTTGTTGGGGCTGGGGTCAAGATAAAACCCTTCGCAATAAGACCCTTAATAACTCATACTGTTATATATCGCCGTATGACGACAAAACAACAAACACGCATATATAAAAATATAAGGTTATATTTTTATTAATGACGACGAACTGTGTGGAATAGAGAACAGGAGGGTGAGGGCGCATATAGAATGGCTGACGGGAGTGTAGTCTGCCTGTGTTGTCTCTCTCTGCTTCCACCGGCCGCTCTCTGCTACTGGCGAATCCGTGTGTCGAGGTCTTTATATAGTCCTCTAGAACCGGGACTTTCCTTCCGTTTTTTTTTTGCCTCGCCCACGCAACGCCTACGTAATTCTAAGAGGCACCTGATCTGTTTGCCTCTGTAGCCATTTCCGCCGCTGTCGGAAATAAGGTCAAAACGACATCCGCTCCGGCTTCGACAGGATGTATTTCACAAACACCTGTCTTGTCGCTTCGCCGCCCCCTTCACGGATGGAAAACACCATCGCTTGCATCACTTCCTCGGGTGGGGCCAGATTGTTATATTACAATACATCCACGGAATTAAAACGATAGATAAACGATAGGTATGCAGTATTTACATTATTCACACTATTGTCCTCATCTTTGTTGCCATTTGTACGACATTTTGACCGTTGTACGCTCCGGTCTTCTTCAGGTGCTAGGAATTTAGAACCGAATACTTTATTAAGATTACTGGGGTATATCATTCTTATTCCTTGCCTAGAGGAGGGCATGACTAAGGACAGTGTGTACGCCATTTCATGAAACTGTGGAAAGAAATATAAAGGAGAAACAGGCCGCTCCCTTAAGGTAATGCTAGATCAACATCGCAAGGCCGTGGCACGAGGAGAGATAGAAAAATGAGGCGTAGCTGACCACATATAGATGGTGAAACGGGGATCACTGCCCCCTATGGGTTGAAGTTGAAATAATAGAGAACGTCACTGAAAACTACGTAAACTTAAGGAATCGGCATATAAGTTAGGCTACAAACATTTCCTAAGCCGACCAAGCAAAGAGATGATCACAATGTTGGATCCAGTATTACGGAGTGCCAGATAAAATTATTAGTATCAAAATTGCAATAAGAGCTGAAGTAAAAAGGGTTATTGGACATTAGGTTTATAAGTCCCAAAAATTCAGCTGTTCTGGTTTTTAAGGAACAGAGGATATAGACTTTGGTTAGTTCCTGTGACTTGACCCAAATAGTTGTGAGTTCAATACCAGGCTACAGCAAGTAACCTATAGAGTTAGAGGGAGATAATTCATGACTACCAGAAGAAGCTCTGAGCAAGATCTAAGAATGACATACCCAGTAATTGTAAATATGTTCAAATTTCCTAACATCTAAAGAAGGCCGGATAGTACAACGGGTGAAACGTCGTACAAATGGCAACAAAGATGAGGACAATAGTCCGAATAATGTAAATACTCTAAATACTACCTCATCTCAGAAATATAAACAAATAGAATGATCTAATATTAAACGTCGTACAAATAGCAACAGAGACGAGGACAATAGTCCGAATAATGTAAATACAGTAAATACTACCTCATCTCAGAAATATAGACAAATAGAATGATCTATTATTAAACGTCCTACAAATGGCAAGAAAAGATGAGGACAATAGACCGAATAATGTAAATACTCGAAATACTACCTCATCTCAGAAATATAGTCAAATAGAATGATTTATTATTAAACGTCGTACAAATGGTAACAAAAATGAGGACAATAGACCGAACAATGTAAATACTGTAAATACTACCTCATCTCAGAAATATAGACAAATAGAATGATATATTATAAAACGTCCTACATGGCAAGAAAAGATGAGGGCAATAGACCGAGCAATGTAAATACTGTAAATACTACCTCATCTTAGAAATATAGACAAATAGAATGATCTATTATTAAACGTCATACAAATGTCAACAAAGATGAGGACAATAGTCCGAATAATGTAAATACTGTAAATACGACCTCATCTCAAAAATATAGACAAAGACTACTGGTATGCATGTTACGAAAGATTTTGTCAAAGTAATTTACAGTCATATCCTGAAAATAAAAATGTGTATAATTATGTCAAGTTATTGGCTATGACACAGAAAATAGAAATAATAATGACTAGATTATTAAACCCGCCAACATAAGAAAATATATTCATTTGAATGTCTGTTCGAACTATGGCGTGGAAGTCTCTGATACGAGGTGCAAACACCACCACTATGATGTCACAAATGATGATGGTGAGGGACTATAATGCTGAATTTTCCAATCCTCACAGACAGGAAAATGGATGCAAATAGACAAGAGATAATCATATAACTTGTCAACTAATTGATGCGATTCCTGTGTTTCATAAAAATAATTTAAAAATCTGTCAAATTATAAGGACCTGCCAATCAAAGTAAAATAATGTGGAAACTTAAAACTATGCTTATCCCTACCCTGATAGGGTACTGGGCGTGATAAAGAAGAGTACCGAAAATTATGTGGGTAACATTCACTGAGCACATCAGAATTTTGGAGTTACAAAAGATTACTTTAGGCTGGATTACACATATCATCCGCAAAAGATTCTGCATATAAATGAATCCGTGTGTATAGATAACATTCCTACTGTTCACTTTTTACTTATAGACCCCTAAAGCGACCTGATAATGAGGCACCTACAATTACTCTGAGAAGAGATGATACCTTACAAAATAATAATAATAATAATAATAACATTTTGTAGATTTTGAAGAAAAGCGAAACAGAAGCCAAGGACCAACTATTGAGGCAAAATATGAGAAATAAAGCCAAAGATAAAGCTCTTGAACAGATGAAACAACGCTGGCAAGACCAACCTCTGCATGGCCAATATCCAGAACGTGCTAATAAACCCAATGTTGATAAAGTAAATACTCATCTATGGTTACGTGCATCTGGATTAAAGTCTGAAATTGAAGGCTTTATTTTTGCTGCACAAGACCAAAGTCTTTTCATTAGGAACTTTCAGGCAAATATTATACATAATAATATGGATCCAAAATTCAGGTTCTTTGATAAATACCAAGAAACAATAGACCATCTAATCTCAGGCCGTTCTGTACTTGCCCCAAATGAATATAAAATCGTCACGATAGAGTAGGGCAATATTTACATTGGGCAATGTGCAAACACTATGGAAAATATGTAAACAAACACTGATATTAACATCACCCAGCACCGGTTACAGAAATTGATGTCACCATTCTATGAGATTACACCATCTATACAGACGGAAAAATTAAAGCAAATAGGCCGGACATTATTGTTAAAAACTAAAAAGATAAAACCTGCTTATTAATTGATGTGGCTTGTCCAGTGGATTGTAACATAGCAACCAAGGAATTCGAAAAACTGTCAAAATATAAAGATCTGGAAATTGAAATAGAAAAAAATGTGGAAATTAAAAACAAGTATCGTACCAGTGATACTGAGTGCACATGAATGATAAAAAAATGGAACAAAACAACACATTGAAAGAATCCCTGGAAACCCCAGTTTAAAAGATATACAAAACGTTATCTTGGTAAGTACAGCGCACACACTAAGGAAAACTTTGTCTATGTAACGCTGGGGATGTTAGAGGGATATGAAAAAACATGAAATGGAGCCATCATAATACCTTCCTTGGTAGGTAGTGCGACCATAGCAGAAATTAAATTATAATGAAAAATGACATAAAAACAAAACAGCTATGGTACATTGGAAATACGATATACATGTTCAACGTTAAGAAAATATCTTGACAATAATACATTAGATACCTCATGAAAGAAAAGAAAAGAAAAACCATCTGAATGCTCTAAAATTATCATTTAGCCAAAAAGAACTTTTTGATATGGACACGAGAACAGGACAATGGATGAATAAAGGAAATACACAACCAAATTTTATTATTAGAATAAAGAATAAAGAATTGTACAATATCCATCGAGTCTCTTTTATTTGTTCAGTCTGACTGAGAAAAAGGAAATCTAAAACTTGTAACCGTCATTCCACTGAGGTAGTGACTAGGAAGGATCCGAAATTAGGTTCAAGATTAACAAAAATAATACAATTCAATAGGCAAACAATTCATATGCAATAAAATGAACCATCCTAAGGCAAATGTTGACCGTCTGTATCTGCTAAGGAACAGTTGGTGTAGGGTTATGATGCAACTGGAATCGTCTTATAAAATTTCAACAATAGGAATTTATAAGTATTTTGCCCGGTTTGACACTCCACCCACGTCTATTGAACAGGTGTAGAGGCTCATCCCTTGTTCCCTGTTTAGAATGTGGTTTCCGGCTTTCACTTTTCCAATCTTTTCACTCTTTTCTTCTTTATTTTTTTCAATTGGAGTAGATAGACTAAACAATCGACCGGATTGACACTCCACCCACGTCTATTGAACAGGTGTAGAGGCTCATCCCTTGTTCCCTGTTTAGGATGTGGTTTCTAGTTTTCTCTTTCCCAATTTTTTACGTAGCCCCTGCACATCAGTGGCGTTGCCGCCTTGCTCGGGGTAACATGATTAAAAAAAACATATACAAGATTAGATGGAACATAAAACCAAAAAGTTTTGTTCTGCATCAAAATAAACCAATAAACAGGGCAAATAATTTCGATTAAATAACGAAAGTGGTCCGGAAGTAGATACAACTGCAACAGAATCAGCAAGAAAAGGAAGCAAGACAAAAGCTGGCTTAAAACCAAATTAAGCTAAATGCCTCTACATAGCTAGTTTCTTGTTCGAAGGTAAAACAACAAACCACATTATAAGGTGTTCATGATTTTTTTATATAATCGTGTGGCCCGAAAGTAGGTATTTTACTACCACCGTTGTGCAGGGGGTTATATAGGAGGAATGTTATGAGAAAGAGTGACAGGCTACAGAGGGTGTCAGGAAGAGAGTATAAGAAGGACGATAATACTGACGAGTGGGGTAAACGGAGAAAAAAGCATGAGAGAGAAGATGTAAGTTCCTGAGAGAGGAGGTGACTATTGACTTTACATTTAAATTCTTGAACATTGTAGCTGTCGGGAAAGCAAGAATGCAGAAGGGATATCCACGGGCGGGAATTGCGAGAAAAGAAGCTGATGAAGTAGAATTTGCGTTTACAATTTATTGGTTTCACAGTAAAAGGGTGGGACCTAGTTTCTAATCTTGTGGCTCGAGGAAATTCATATTTTGGGGATACCAGTGAGCTAAGTTCATCGGAGCAGCAGCCATGAAAGTATTTGTAGAAGAGACACAGGAAAGCCACACTGCGTCGGCGAGAAGGCGACTGTATCCTAGCTGCCAAGTCGGGATCGATCACATTACAGACACTCCTTTGGATTTGGTCAAGGACCCCTAGGTGGATAGCAGGACCACCTGACCAGATATGGCAGCAATACTCAATGCACGGTCGGATGGTAGATTTGTATATGTGCTGGATTGTTTCGGACAGGAAAAAATTATTGGCCCTACACAAAGAACCGACTTATATATAGGGGTGAAACTAATGAAATTATTGTTATTGTACAAGACGAGACCTTGCTTAAACACAACTACTAAGCTATTATCTTTGCACAATAATACAGACCCAAAATATAGATCTTGTGCCCAATCGACTACAAGACATACTACAGAAGGTAGCTGAAGAAAGTAACAAGAAAGGACTAGAAATAAACTGCACGAAAACCGAATGCATGGTCATCAGTTAAAAGGGCAGCCGAAAATGCCAAATAAAGGTCAGGGATGCCAGAATCAATCAGGTACAAAAATTTAAATACCTGGGAAGCGTTATAACAGAAGACGGAAAGTGCGAGACAGAGATCCGAAGGCGAGTTGGCATGGCGAAGGAAGCATTCCTAAAGTTGATTAAGGTATTAAGAAACAGGACAATTAGGAACTAGGAAGAGAGTACTGAACGGCTACGTGCTGTCCGTCCTTCAATATGGCAGTGAAGCTGGAAAATATCATCAAAGATCAAAGCAAAACTTGAAGCAACTGAAATGTGTTTCTACGGAAGAATGCTGCGAATATCATGGATCGAGCATGTGAGCAATGATGAGGTCTTGGAAATGATGGAAACAAGAAAGAAAATTAATACTGAGCATCAGGAAGCGACAGCTGAAGTTCCTGGGACACGCAATGAGGAAGAAGGGCTTGAAGAATCTGATACTAACAGGCTAGATAGAGGTAACAAGAGACAGGGAAAAGGAACTGATAACATATTTGAAGGACTTAATCAGTTGGATGACGGAACGAGGATTGCATGGAGAAGGCGTGCTCAGAGCCACTAGGGATAGCAAAACGTGGAAGGCCATGATCGACTACATCCTGAAGGGACAAGACACATCGAACAAGAAGACCAATTGACTATTGATCACCGTATCTCCGGATAGTCAATATTCACATCCAATGAGTAGAAAAGACGACATGAGAGGACAGACAAATGCCTGCATTAGAAGATTATAAAAACAGTTGCCAAATTGTATGAATTTCATCCTGAATCTTTAGATAAGGAAGCAGATGTTACCAACTTCAGCGATTTTTTTTTATTAACACAGATCGATCTGAATATGGTCCAGACATTATTTTCAAAGAGAGAAAAGAAAAGAAAAACTTTGCAAACTAATTGAGATGAGCGTAAAATGTAACAAAAACATCGTTGCAAATCTTTTCGAAAATTCAAGCAAATCCAAAGAACTGGAGATCGATTTATAAAAATTGTGGGACTTAAAAACTAAAACTGTTACTGTTATGGTTAAATCTGTAGGTTTAATAAAGAAAGGAACACAATAACAAATCAGCAAAATGAAAGTATAGCCCGTATTCTCTAAACGTTTTGTCCATTTACATATATAATAGCTTTTTTTAAGTGGAAACAACAGAAGATTATATCCTTCGTTTGCCATACTTTTTATGCACATTTCTTAAAATATTCAACCATGTTTACTTGTTTTTAACGCCATTTCCAGTGGGATGGAGATATTATCTCAATCCAATTATTATTACGTACGTTAAGGTGTATCATTTGCCTGCCTCTTCTGTTTATGAATAAGAATGAACAATAAACATCCACTTTCATGTTTTGGATTAAATTGCAATTTCATAGTTTCCTGTTTTAGAATCTATTTCTTTCTGGGTTTTGTTCAAATTTCAATTATAATAAAACTGCAAAAAATGCTGCATATATATATATATATATATATATATATATATATAACCCTAGTTTAAGATATCAAACAGCCCTTTCTAGAAAATACTGGGAATTAAAAGAAAGTAACTTAGATCCCCAGATAAAATAGAAACTCATAGGCAAGGCTAGTACCCGTATCATCTTAAGAGATAGATGTAATCAATGTTTGACAGAAAAAATTAAAATTTTAAAATTTCAAAACCAAAGTATACTTCTGAACAAATGATGGTAGACCATAAGTATGTTTGTATATACATATGCATTTTTTAATGGAATTTAAGCGAATAAACACGTTTCAGTGATATCATGAAATAGAAAATATGCCGGCAACATCAGCTACAAATCCAGAAAAAAAAAAGATTTTCTGACTTATAATCTCTTGAAGTTTATTGGTTGAAACCCGAAAAAAACTCATAAACAAATACGAATATACAAATAATAATAATAATAATAATAATAATAATAATAATAATAATAATAATTATTATTATTATTATTATTATTATCTAAACTTATTTATTAATGGAACTTTGTCTCTGTGTGTGTATGTGCGTGTGTGTCTTTGTGTCTGTGTCTGTTACCTATAGACTCCGAAACGGCTGAACCGATTTTCTTGAAAATTTACACAGTTGTATTATAAGCGTCTGCGAGTGTTCTTAGCTATGTTTTGTGTCGAGGTACCCCCGATAAATATCGAAAATCGATAATTGAAAAAATCAGGTTATAGAAGAAGTGGTCCGATTTTCATCAAATTTGATACACTCATAGACAAAGACATAAGAAACGATATACAGAAGTTTCAAAGTTCTTACAATAGTGCAGAAAATCGATAATATATATATATATATATATATATTATCGATTTTCGGCACTATGCAAGATGTTTGTGCGTGTGTTTGTTTATTTGTCTGTATGTCCTTTATACAAATCCACAATTTTTATGCGATTCTCACCAAAATTCAGGACCATGGATTAATTTTAAAGCTTTCATTACACCCGGGCAACGCCGGGCTATACTGCTAGTTATTATTATATGTCCCTTACTTTTGAATTATCAGTTATTTTAAGCATTTTTCTAAAAACATGCGACATTTGTCGAAAGTTTTGTATTTTGCATGTTCTAAGAATTTTCAAAAATATAATTTGAAGACAAAACACTGTCTAAATATTGAAAACACTGTATTTTCTTAAATCGCATGTCTCTTTTACTGTTGCAATAATAATAATAATAATAATAATAATAATAATAGGGGAGATAGAAAAAACATGAAATGGAGCCATAACTTCACACCAAGATTTACCTTGGGTCTTCCCGCAGAATTGGTAGGTCTTGCGACCATAGCAGAAATAGAAATATGATGAAAAATGACAGAATAATAATGCAAAGAAAAGGAAACATAAAAAAATGAAGAAAAAGCTAAGTGATTTTATAATACCCTACTCTCATACCAAAAAAATGAAACAACAAATACTGATGATTGTAAACAAAACTAAGATCCGCCATATTGACTGAATGATTGTGTTAGCAAACCACATAATTCGATATATAGTTACGTGTGGGCCCGTACCGTTTAAAATGACGGCACCATATATATTATTGTACCTACTATTGTGTATCTTACATAAAAGCATAAGAAAAAAAAAACAACAAAAAAAACGAAAAAAATGAATAATGAGTAAGACGGGAGAGAATTTTATATATATATATATATATATATAACGAGTATAGGGTACGTATCGATGGAATAATATTCCTTATCCAAGAAACAATATTCTTAAAAAAGTGCTCAATACAAAGTAGAGCTAATAATATTTATTCAGAAATTATAACATGGATATGTTACAATATCACTACAAAAGTAGGTATTTTGTTTCGACACTTCTTGTGTCTTGTCAAGTGATGTAGTCTATTTCAAATTGAATGCTTTTAAAAGGTTAAAAACAAGCAAAAAATAATTTTGGGGGGCATTAGTATTAATATTTGATTAAATTGAAATCAGCATTATTAATTAACTATAAGAACTACTTTATTATTGTTTAACAATTTATTAGATTTAGAAACTTATTCATATGTTAAACGAGGAAGAGAAAGAACGCACACACAAATAAACCTAGAAACATCCACACATGGAATGATAGACGGGTATATTCACAAACACTGGCAAACAGACACATATACACATAACACGCATATATATATGCACAAATTACAAAATTTGTCAATTTGTCTGTGAAATTTTAAAGCACTATTTGGACCCTGACTGAATTGCCTCATACTGGATATAGTCAGGGCGAAATCCTAACGTGACCAGCCTTGAATGAATGAGGTTGGGGCAGACACACTCATATTTCAATGCATGAACATATAAACATAATTAGATCTATACTTATTTTTATCGTGTTGACATAAAACTTTGCTAAGCAACTATAACAGTTATCAAAAATAGTAAACGAAGTTCGGAAATTTGTAATGCGGTTCTATGACCTCACACCACGTGAAAGCTTAAAATGTTAACAGAACCAAATATTTTAATGCAATGTAATGTTATGACCAGATTTAAAGTTGATTATTTATATTAAAGAATATATATATATATATATATATATATATACATTCTTACAACTCGACGATATAATTATTGCAAAACAATAAAATAACAAGGCAAAAGCCTTTATAACTGGTCAGTCAATTAAGCATCATACGTGATATACGCTTGGACGATCATGTCTCGAAAGTGACATGACCGACTGGACTGAAGATTATCCCGCAGTAGGTTGCCATTACTTTCTGCGGTAGAAATTATAGCCATTATATAGCCAAGGGTATAAAACCTAATCAGTGTTGTTATTTAACCATAACTGGCGGGAAGAAACGATTAATATTTTTCCCAAAGGTATTTGAGCGTACGTGAATGAAGGGAATTCGACTGAAATTCGAACTCGATATCTAACGAATCACAACGCACATCCATCATAAGTGGTAGCAAAGTTTATTAATTGGCAGCAAAGGAAATGCATTGAGCCGACGCTACCTCGCTATTGTCTTTCTAATGAATTGAGCTGACGCTGCCTCGCCGTTGTCTTTCTAATGAATTGAGCTGATGCTGCCTCGCTATTGTCTTTCTAATAAATTGAGCCAACGCTACCTCGCTATTGTCTTTCTAATGAATTGAGCTGACGCTGCCTCGCCATTGTCTTTTTAATGAATTGAGCCGACGCTGTCTCGCTATTGTCTTTCTAATGAATTGAGTCGACGCTGCCATGCTATTGTCTTTCTAATGAATTGAGGCGATGCTACCTCGCTATTGTCTTTCTAATGAATTGAGCTGACGCTGCCTCGCTATTGTCTTTCTAATGAATTGAGGCGATGCTGCCTCCCTATTGTCTTTCTAATGAATTGAGCTGACGCTGCCTCGCTATTGTCTTTTTAATGAATTGAGCCGACGCTGTCTCGCTATTGTCTTTCTAATGAATTGAGTCGACGCTGCCTTGCTATTGTCTTTCTAATGAATTGAGGCGATGCTACTTCGCTATTGTCTTTCTAATGAATTGAGTCGACGCTGCCTCGCTATTGTCTTTCTAATGAATTGAGTCGACGCTACCTCGCTATTGTCTTTCTAATGAATTGAGCCGACGCCACCTCGCTATTGTCTTTCTGATGAATTGAGCTGATGCTGCCTCGCTATTGTCTTTCTAATGAATTGAGGCAACGCTACCTCGCTATTGTCTTTCTAATTAACTGAGTCAACGCAACCTCTATACTGACTCTCTTACTCCATGAGCGGGAGAAATACACACACACAAATAAAAAAAAAATTGTTTTATAATTCAAACACATACAAAATTTATCGACTCATAAACACACACATTCATAGATGATTCTATCACACCCTTTTTATTTTAAAAAAGGAAATTTTCCATCGCTAGATACTTCCATGCATTATTTCGCTAAGATTTTGAGTAGAAATGTATTTCGTTTTATCATTCACACACATACTAACGTTACCGACATATAAACACACTTAATTCGTCTATAGTATAAATACGCTTGACACATACATTATTTTAGCATTCATGCGCCTATAATTTAAAATAAACCTCCATCGTATTTATCACACGTGGTAAACACATATAAACAGAGATATGCTTTTCTCTCTATTTAAAAACTAGCAGGATAGTCCGGCGTTGCTCAGGTGTAATAAAAGCTTTAAAACTAATCCATGATCCTGGAGCTCAGACTCTTTGGACATTGGTACGAAAGACTAAAAAGCAATAGTTGTTTCCAGTTAAAGCGAAACCGTAGACTGAGAGAAAAATAATGGATGTAAGTCAAACTTTGATTTCCTGGTATCGATATCAAATAAGTCGTTTTCGTCGTAAACTGAATATTGAAGGCTAAATAAATCCTCTGAGTAAATGGTATCATGGCTGAGACTAAGAACTACAATTGCACCTACTTAGAGCCAAACCCGAAGCAAAAACTAAAATAAAAGAGCTGGAAAAAATGCAGACATACAGACAGATAAACAGACACACACACAAACATATTGCCTTTTATATATATATGTATATATATATATATATATATATATATATATATATATTATCGATATTCTGAATTAGTGTAAGAACTGCAACCTTGAAACTTCTGAATATCGTTTCTTATGTTTTTGTCTATGAGTGTATCAAATTTGATTAAAATCAGAACACTATTTCTATAACACGATATTTTCGATTATCGATTTTTGATATTTAACGGGGGTACCTCGACACAAAACCTAGCTAAGAACACTCGCAGACGTTTAAGTACAATTGTGTAAATTTTCAAGAAAATCGATTCAGCCGTTTCGGAGTCTATAGGTAACGGACACACATACACACAGGCAAACACACACACACACACAGAGACAAAGTTCCATTTATAAATAAGTTTAGATTTAGATTTAGATATTCATAGATTCCTTTAATGCACGTAACGCGTATCTAAGTAATGAAATCAGACCTCAATCAACATACTGACTCCTTGTATTTTAACCATTTTTAAAAAATTAAAAAAATGAAATCATTCTTGTTTAAAAAATCTCTGAAGAAGATTGTTAAAATGAAATATGTTAGTTTTAAGATACCTTAACCTACCTATTCTTTATTTAATTCATTCTTATGTATGTCTATGTTATATATATATATATATATATATATATATATATATATATATATATATACACACACAAGTATGGGTGGAATAATATTATTTGTCTAAAGATACACTATTTTGTCGTTTTGATTGTATCTAATATGTAGCAATTTAGTCTGTTTAAAAGTTAACGGACAAACTGACAAGTCGATAAAGGCTAAATTTTGTAATTTGTGTATGTATATATGCCTGGGTATATTACTCTGTATATATGTCTGTTTACCAGTGTTTGTGAATATACTCTTCTATTTTTCCATGTGTGGATGTTTGTAGGTTTATTTATGTATACATTCTTATTCTTCCTCGTTTAATATATGAATAACTTTCTAAATCTACTAAATTGTTAATCTAAAAAAAATTATTTTTAGATTTCGCAACAAAAATAAAGTAGATATAGTAGTTAATTAATAAAGATGATCTCAATTTAATCCAATTTTAATACCAATGCCCACCAAAATCATTTTTAAGTCTGCCCACATATTCTCCAAATTAGAAGCTGCTTTACTCTGATTGGTCCACATTGTATATACAATAATGCCTCCCTGATTAAAGGGGTTTTGCTTGTTTTTAACCTTTTAAAACCATTCAATTTAATTTGTTTTGATGTGAGGAACCTGTCCCCAATGTTTGTAAAAAGTATATATATATATATATATATATATAAATATATATATATATATATATATATATATATATATATATATATATATATATATAAGAATGGAATGGATGTGTCATCTAGTTGCACTGACGAACTGCGATATAGCGAAACAAACCTGTATGCGGATAATTTATTTAATTCTGCACTCCCTAGTGATTGAGCGCTTTAGAGAGAGGGGGACATTATATAAATAGCAGTTATTTATGACAATGTGCGATATCATCTTTCGTGATTGAGCAAATTCGACTCCTCGCGTATTTACTTTGGTTTAAATTTGTAAATTACACGTTCGGAAATCTTCAATCTTTTCGAAAGTCTGCCGTTGGCTTGATGGGTGAATCTTTGGTTGCTGATAGATCAGTCGGGTTTTGATCCCGGCCTGAGGCGGGCGTTTAAGCTAGCCGCATTGATGAGCAGTGATACAGCTAAAAAGGCTTGTATGAAGTTTTATTTCATATATAGTAATATGTTTTATTATAGGTTTATAATACAAACACTTTACTGCAACACAAGAGCCGTTGGGTTTCCGTTTTGTCTTTTTATTATTTATATATGTATATATATACAAGTGAAAGGAACCATCAGTTTTAGAATTCCGAGTTCTCCAGCATTCTTTAAAAAGTGCTCAATACAACAAATATTATGGAACATAATATAATTAAATTTGTTTTTTTTTATTTAAAATTAATATGGTTTATATTGCTACACGTAAATTTCTACGTTTTGAGATTTTACTACGTCATCAGGCAATGGTTGTGAAAATGATTTTCTTTTGCATATAGGAAACAATAGCTATATTTGTTACACATATTTATACGATAAATAAAATTAATTTGATAGCCCATTTTACTTTTATTTCAAAGTATTTTATTTTATATTTTTTGTCGTGTTATCATTAATAAACTAATTTTTATCAGAATATCTGAGACGAAGAGTTGTCATTATTTAACCTTAGACAAAAGTTCACATTTTTGTTGTTATTATCACGTTAATAAATAAAGATAAAAATCTCTATCGATCTGGATAATCTTTAGGTTATTATGAACTAGAGCCTTTATTTAATGTTACGCGGGCGGGTAGCCTAATAAGCCTAATAAGGATAGAAATACAATATGAGAGCTGCTAAAAAAGAAAGGGAAATGAATGACAGCAAGTAACGATAAAAAGCAGCCGTAACTTCTACTCCAACAGTTTCTTTCCTCGCACTTCCCGACTGTGGAATTCGCTTCCAAACGATTGCTTCCCCGACGGCTACAATCTCCAGGAGTTTAAATGTAAGGTCAATAGACACCTCCTAACACACTAACCTGCTCCCATTCTATCAAGCACTCTTCCCATCTGCCCGACCCTCATCCTCGCTATCCTTACTCATCTGTCACCTTCCTCCTGACATTCCCTATGTCTAACCACTCCTTCTCTTTACCTTCCCCTATGTAGCCCCATGCGCAATAGTGGCAGTGGAATGCCTTGCTTGGGGTGAGATGATTAAAAAAAAAAAAGTAACAGCTTATAGGAAGTGTCAGGAAGTGAGTAAGTGAAGCAAGAGAATACCGATGAGAGTGGAGTGAACGGAGAAAGGAGCATGAGAGAAAGGATGCAGGTTAGTGAGATAGGAGATGACTATTTAATTTACATTTAAATTCTTGGAGATTATAGCTGTCGGGAAATCAAGTAAATGGAAAGGAATTCCACAGTTGGAAAGTGCGAGAAAAGAAGCTGATGAAGTAGAATTTGCGTTAACAATTTATCGGTGCCACAGTAAAAGGGTAGGACCTAGTTGCTAATCTTGTTACTCGAGTAAATTCATATATAGGGGGCACAAGTGAGCTAAGTTCATGGGAGCAGAAGCCGTCAAAATATTTGTAGAAGAGACACAGGGAAGCCGCTGAGAAAGTGACTGTATCCGAGCTGCCAAGTCGGTATCTAACTAAGATTAACTCAGATTAACTAAGGAAAATTGTACCGTACGACAACATCAAAATAGATATGCGAATTTGGTAACATAGTGGTTGAGAGTTTAATCCTTGGGCCGGAAAGCGTACTTTCATTTAGTAAAGATCGGCGCGAAGTGACTCAACCGTATTCGATAAAAGATATATGAATAATGGAACCAGTATTGTCTACCCCCATATCGTTGTTATACCCCCGGATATATCATCAGTGTTGTTACTCCCAATTCATCAGAGGTTTCGGGTCTAGGTAACATACTCCTTCGTTGGGTGACCCGAACCTAATATGATATGCATTCGGTCTACATTCAGAGGGAAAAAACTACACTTAGTCAAACGTGTTAATTATTCTGGCGGAGTAATTCAATTGCTAGTGAGATGACCAATCTTAGCTATTCTGATTGGTCGAAAAAACATCACAAGGTGGAAAAGATAGAATATGTGACCCGTGTATTATTTTCATACTTCCCTATTTTTTCTTACCCTCTTCCTTTCAACTACAGATTAAATAAAGGGTTAAGTTCAGAATTCCCAGAAGGGTAACCAGACAGAAATAGAAGTGTCAAAGTCTGGAAGGAACCACGATAAAAACAACAAAGATGAGGACAGTAGTCTGAACAGAAATAGCATAAATAGGTTGGGCTTAACTTTTGTTTTTTTCAGCTAAAATATACTACATCA
The DNA here is from genome assembly GCA_037127315.1 of Ascarosepion bandense. Classification (NCBI taxonomy): domain Eukaryota; kingdom Metazoa; phylum Mollusca; class Cephalopoda; order Sepiida; family Sepiidae; genus Ascarosepion; species Ascarosepion bandense. The sequence continues at coordinate 450,418 of JBBBDQ010001952.1, forward strand.
TTGTCGATTATGCTCGAGATCTTTAAGGATGCACATTCATACTAGACAATTGTTTTAGATTCTGGTTGAGAAACCGCACAAAATAATGAACAACAAAACAGGTATTTGAGATACAAAAATAAGTTATATTAAACGTAAAAATACAAACTTGAATACAGGTTAGTAATCCAGGAATACGATTAGTAAAGAATATATATATATATATATATATATATATATATATATATATATATATATATATATATATAAAATCTTTCAAGTGAAGCCGTGCTGGAATTAGTATGTCTGTGTAATACTATTCTGGCCGAGTGGAGCTCAGAGCTAATATGACTACTGACTCGTTATTCTCAGTGTAACTTCGGTATCGCTCGGTAACTTACGGACCTCTTACGGTACTCATACTGTTCCCTAATGTTCTCTAACGGATCTCGCGCAGGAGTATATGTATACTCAAGACGAATCAATTATAGAAAAAGTGGTGACCCCTCAACAACAATGTAGACAATAAATTATAATCCGCGTGAAATATTTTTTTTAAACATTTTACCCCAAGCAAGACATTCCACTGCCACCATGCGCAGGGGGTTACATAGGGGCAAGTAATGAGAAAAAGTGGTTAGGGGGTAACATAGGGAAAAGTGATGAGAAAGAGTTGTTAGATATTGGACATGTCAGAAGGAGAGTGATCGAGGGACAAGGAGACCGAGGGTAAGGGTTGGGTAGATGGGAAGAGTGTTTGAGAGAATGGATGCGAGTTAGCGTGTTAGGAGGTGTCTATTGACCTTACATTTAAACTCCTGGAGATTGTATAAATTCAAAATCCTTTCCTTTGTTTTGTGCAAAGAAGACTTTTATACTTTCTTTGTGTAATGTGTTAGGAATCATGAGAAATGAGTTATCTCATAAAAAAAAGTGAGATAAAATTCTTTGGATCTGCGTTTCAGATAAATATTGTTTCAACTTTCTCCCAAAAGAAATGCTGCTCGTAAAATATCGAACTAATTTAGATACAACAGAAAATTCATGATGTGTAGACACCATTTGAAAGCAGATATATTCTTTTGAGATATAATAATGGCTTGATCAGCAGCTGTGACACTTGTTTGATATCGTTTCACAATACGCTTCCGTTTGTGAACATCTCTCCTCAGGGTAAGTCTCTATCACTGGCACAATGAAAGGTGATAAATAATGACTATATTTTATCTACGGTGTTCATGTACATTTCAAAGAAATTTTGTCTATTTGAACGGCTCAGCTGTCATATATGCTAGAGAATGCTTAGAATTAAAATACAAAACTTTCCCTTCCATCTTGCACGTATACAAATCAACCATCCGTCCGTGCATGAAATACTGCTGTCATATATGGTCACGCGCCCCCGATGTTCATCTCAGTGTTCTCGACAGGCTCCAAAGGAGAATCAGTAATGTAATAGATACCGACTTGGCGACTCGACTCCAGCCACTTAATTACCGACGGGATGTGACTTCCCTCTGTCTGTTCTATAAATATTTTCATGGCTTCTGCTCCGACGAACTTAAGTCACTGGTGTCCCTGCCACATGAGTTTACTCGTGCAACCGGATTGGCAACTGGGTCCCACCCATTCACAGTTAGATCAACCAAATGCAACCGATAATTCTACTCCGTCAGCTTCTTTTCTCGCAGTTTCCGTTTGTGGAACTCTCTTCCATATTCTTGCTTTCCTGACAGTTACAACCTCCAGGAATTTAAATGCAATGTCAATACCCATCTCTTAACCACTTGACTCCAGTTCTTTCTACATCACGCAGTATATCTTTTCCTTTCTCTCTACCTTTGCAGCTCTCATCACACCTGTATTCCCATCCTTCTCTTGCTCCCTTCTCTGACACCCCCTGTAACTAGTTCGTCTTTCTCTTTACTCTCTTACTATCTAATCGTTTTCTCTTATGTGACCCCCTGCGCATCAGTAGCGTTACCGCGTTGCTTAGGCTGAAACGATTTAAAAAAATGTTAGGCGTCAACAAATTTTCTCAAAATTCTTTAAACACACACACACACACACACACACACATATATATATTCTTCATTTGTAAACGAGTTATTATGCGACCTAGGTTTCTACCATGTGGTGTCTTCAGGGGATTTGCAATAACTGATTTTACCGTTTATCTTTTTTTTTAAGAACGCTCATGTAACTGTGATTTTTTTAACACTCCCATAACGCTTTTTTGAAAGCGCAGTGTTAAAAATTACAAGACATTATAACGTTTTCATCCATGGTTGTATGAAACTAATAAGTATTTTTTGGTATGGTTACATTTAGTTATAATTTCTGATGAAATGATTGAATATTGAATGATTGAATATTGAATGAAAGAACAGAAATTATAACTAAGTGTAAACATACCAAAAAATACCTATTAGGTTCCTACAATCATCGACGAAAACGTTATAATTTCTTATAATTTTAAAAATTGCGCGTTTAAAAAATCCCCGTTACGTGAGCGTTCAAGAATATCCAGAGCTACACGGTTTTTACTTGCCAAAGAAATATTGGATTTGGAAGTATGGTTTTTAAATTAGTATCAGACGATGCAAAGCATTAAAGCTACTCAGACAAAAGAGAATCCAGAGTGTTGGAGAACAGGGACCTTAGTAATGAGTGGGTATAGGAAAGGACAGTAGGTAAAGATTGATATTGCATTTAAATTTTTTATAATAAAAATTAGCTAGATAGCATGGAACAGGAAGCGAGTTTCATAAGCGAGAAGTGCGAGAAAAGAAACGACTGACATAGAACTTACGGTTACTTCTAGCCAGTTCAATCTGTAAACTGGTGTGATCTCGATCCAGTCTAGTAAAGCAAATTTATATCTATGTGCAATAGCGAAGAGCTCATACAAATAATGAATATAACATTATTTGCTAAAAAGACACAAAGAAGCAACCTCATGGGAGTGAGAAAATAACTGAACCGAGTCGCCAGATTAAGACCAACAATATTGCTGATTCGTCTTTAGATTTTATCAAGGAGCTCAGGGTAAATAGCATAGGACCATGTATGGTAGCTATATTCTAAGCATGAACAAATGGCAAGCCTATAGATATGTAAAAGATTATGGAAAGAAAACTTGTCTCGTAAACCGACTCCCTTAGCAGATAAACTAGCAATGGTTTCAATACTTTCTCAACCGAGTACGTTTAACCAGAAAGGCGCAACAAGTCATTTTTATGGAGGTTATCATCAGTCATGCTGATAGTAGGTAAAGACATATTAATATCATATACATTTGATTAGAAGATTTTTTTCTTTTTTTTAATCATATCACCCCGAGCAAGGCGGTAACGCCACTGATGTGCAGGGGGTTACGTAAGAGTGAAAAGATTGGAAAAGACAGAGCCAGAAACCACATTCTAAACCGGGAACAAGGGATGAGCTTCTTCACCTGTTCAATAGGCGTGGGTGGAGTGGGTGGAGTGGGTGGAGTGGGAACGGGCGATAGTTTAGTCTATCTACTCCAATAGAAGAAAAAAAAAGAAAAGAAAAGAGTGAAAAGATTGGAAAAGGGAAAGCCGGAAACCACATCCTAAACAGGGAACGAGGGATGAGCCTCTTCCCCTGTTCAATAGACGTGGGTGGAGTATGAACCGGGCGATAGTTTAGTCTATCTACTCCAATTGAAAAAAAAACCAAAAAAAAACAAACATAGGGTGGTAGATTGCTAAGTTTTAACTTAGTTAAAGTACAGTCAAAGAGATTTCTGCTAAATTAAAAGAAAAAAATATCGAAAATCAATTAAACATGAAAAGTATAAAATTAAGCAAAAAATGACTTACTTTTAAGAATATTTCAAACATAAGTAGATTCCCATCCCAACACGAGGGTACTACAAAGATGGTAAAAATTATTTTTAACTTTTTGGTCACACCAAGTGCTGATTTGCGTGTTTTTTATTGTTCCAAAATCTTTTTTAAAGCGATTGTTATCTTGCGATTCATATTTTCGCACAGCGGAGATACCTGTTGGTATTTGATCACCAAAAGCAGTGGAATCAGATTGATATTAGATAAACCCGAGACTCCTAAAGATCCCAGAGCCACATCCCAGATAATGCACCCGCGGTCATCTTACATAACATCTTACAGGGTCTTGTTTTTCTATGAAAAGAAGCCATGTTGCTTTACTGAAATAATTCCCGTTTCTAAAACAAATTCCGACCAACACCAAACATTCAATAAAAAAAAATTTAATCCAAAATTTATGAGTGTATTTAGTTAACAAGTATGAATATAGCTATCTGAATCGGTATCAGTACAGCAGATGCAAAACTACTCATCATCTAGAGAATGAGCAGTCTCGACGTTGCTTAACTTAGGATGTTGTATGGGAAACCAGTGTTTCAAAGTGTTGATTTTTTAAGCACAAGGTAGAAAGCATTGGACGCCTAATTGGATCGAACCCACTACTCAAATGACATAGGTTCTAGCTTTCTAACCATTCATTATACAACATCGAGGTGCCCTACTGATGCTTCAAAGTGATGTGAACTTAGGTTTATAAATGTCAAACGGCAGTAATCCTAACTACGCGGTCAATGTATGCCGAATATTTCTGTGTAAGAAAACGGTGGATACCATTGCCATATTTGTCAACAGACAAACCATATAACGATCATTCCCACTTATATTTTTCAATTCAGTCTTCTACGGGAGAAAAAGCTTACGTTTTTGAAAATAATCATTTAACATCTAGGATTTAGAAAAGGTTCTAAAACCGACCTCTAAAATTGATCAGAAATATATTAGCCATTTTATCCACCAGGAAAAAACGCATAAAACTTCTTATTTTCCATTTATCTTTTTCCCACCAACATGTAAGACGACTAAGCGGTGAAGATAGAGATTAATTTTACCCTTCTTCTTCTTCTTCTTCTTCTTCTTCTTCTTCTTCTTCTTCTTCTTCTATGTGCCCTGTCCCTTCAGAACGTAGGCGATCATGGCCTTCCACGTTTCCCTATCCCTGGTGGGTCTGAGCACGCCTTCTCCTGTTACACCTTCAATCCTCGTTCCGCCATCCACCTGATTAGGTCCTTCAAATATATTATCAGTTGATTTCCCCTGTCTCTTTTTCCTTCTATCTGGCCTGTGAGTATCAGGTTCTCCAGGACCTTCTTCCTCATTACGTGTCCCAGAAACTTCAACTGTCTCTTCCTGATGCTCAGTATTAATTTCCTTTTTGTTTCCATCATTTCCAAGACCTCATCATTGTTCACATGCCCGATCCATGAGATTCACACCATCCTTTTGTGGAACCACATTTCAGTTGCTTCAAGTTTTTCTTTCATCTTTGATGGTATTGTCCAGCATTCACTGCCATATTGAAGGACGGACAGCACGTAGCAATCCAGTACTCTCTTCCTATTTTCTAGCGAAACTGTCTTGTTTCTTAATACCTTACCCTTAGGTAATTAAAAAAGCACTGAATAAATGTCATATAAAAGGAATTTTATTGCAGATAACATCTTTTTGTTGATAGTTTTCTATGGCTGTCTCTAATTACTGCGCATTTAACACATTCATGCATCATTGGGGGAAAAAAGGCAGCAATCACCAAAATTAAGACAGAAAATAATCACGAGATTCCTGCAAACCTGACTTGCTCAACTGCCACAAGTTCTTAAATATCCAAAAATATTTTAATGGGTTCCATGAGCCGTGAATATTCCTGCATTACCGCAGAATACATTAACACAACTGTCACTAATTATTTACGACCCGCAGAAAACAAAAAAGTTAAATTTATTTGTTATCAGGAGACAATAAATATACGAGTCCATGGAACAAATTTTTCACGACAGGGATCGAGATACCGACATTTTAAAACAAGGCATTTTTTTAAAATTGCAACAGAAGAAATAGTGTTAAACCAAAAAGAAATACGAGACTTAAGAAAAAAGGATTTTTATAACGGAAACTGTCTTTAATGAAGATGTTGAAAATTTAAGATATCTCCACTTTTGGTTCAAACTATATGTATTCAGACAAACTTCAAGGTCATCAGTAAATGAAACAGTCGAAAATATCAATGACTAGCTAGAGATATCAAAATCAACCGATTACATAAAGGTCATGTTATTTATATGCGAACTATTGTATTCATTTTTTTATTATTAAAACATTTCAGACTCCGCGCTCTCCAGTCTTGATTAGTTAGAAATAAAGAGCTTAAAAGAGAATTTTAAACTAATCGCAAACCCAGTCATAAATAGGAGATAAGGGACAAACCTTTAGTCCTGTCCATGCAGCTGGAGAGATATGTGAATCGGTTCGAAAGGCGAAAGATGATATTAGTAGTTAGAAAAAGCAATTGGATTATTTAATTTTCAACAAATAAATTAATATTAGTTATCTTCCTGAAATGAAACTTGCTTTTGGAGTGGAATGATTTTCGAAGAAGCCGAAAATTTCTGAGGAGAGCATTTCTAATGCTCTGCAAGTAATGTCCATTCTCACTTTACTTTTTGTTTTTCAAGGAGAAGATTCGCCGATCACGCACCCTCCGCCGTTTCAATAGAAATTTTATATGCCTCTTTTGATTACAATGAAAAGAAAACTTTCTATGATCAAATCACGTGCTCAGCTGACATTTTCATGAAAATTTCCCAACTACAATTCTTTTTTCTTGAAAATTGAATCTAAAAATGAGGGAAATTTTATCGGAGCGACTGGATGTAACCAATTTATTTATTTTTTTTACTTTCAATTATTCGACCACTTTTTTTATTTTTCATTGCCAATGTAGAAAAATAAATTAACAATAAAACGGTTAACTTTCTTATAATTATATAAAAACAGTCATGTGTATATATATATATATATATAAATATATATACAAAATATATATATGCATATATATTCATCTATATACATGCCTGTTTCGCTGTACCACAGCTCATGGTTTAAATACGAGTATCGATCAAAAATAATGTTCAAACTTATAATTTCAAATTGTCGGTTGTTTATAACCAGTTTCATTAATCATCGTTAATTTCCGTAAGTATATATATATATATATATATATATATATATATATATATATATATATCCGCAGATAGATCTGTTTCACGGTATCACAGCTCATCAGTACGGTTAGACATCCGATTGCTTTTAACCCAGGATTGAAACTGAACCGAAATGGCATCAGCCGGCTATTCTACCTCTGAGCTATGGGCGCTCGTAGAACATATATATATATATATATATATGGGCGCTCGTAGAATATATATATATATATATATATATATATGGGCGCTCGTAGAACATATATATATATATATGTGTGTGTGTGTGTGTGTGTGTGTGTGTGTGTGTGTATATATATATATATACACACACACACACACACACACACACACACACACACACACACATATATATATATAACATGATTTTTTGAACATTACTTTTGAACGATACTTAAGTCGATATTTTGTTTATAATCAAACACTATTATATATTTATTTCTACCGGCCTGATTATTTACGATAGAATTTGTTACGAAAATGTCTGTCATTTGGCAGGATATTCGTCTTAATACTTTTATTGTAAATATCAAGGCCGGTAGAAATAATTATATAATACTGTTTGATTATGAACAGATTATCTCTTAAATACGAGTATCGATCAAAAATAATGTTTAAACAATTCATTTCAAAGCCAGATATGTATTCATATGCATTCTAGTCTTACAAATTACCAAGCTATGTGATGCTTAAAGTGTCCAGTTCTATTTTCTTTATATAAATAATATTTTTAATCTTTTGTAAAGAGATGTTATCAATATTATCATATCTCTTCTATTATCGTAACAAATCCTCAATTTTCATAGAGAAAACAGTAGTTTTATGGTGTTTTTTTGAAATTTCACTTTCAGTATCAAGACCAAGTTTCTTATCTCTTTTAACAGATATATTTTTATCCGATACAGCAATCATATCTATGAAAAGACAATTTTCTTATCTTTTGTTTATAATCACAGTATCTGCTTTATTAGATTTTACATTGGTTTCAGTCAAGTCCAAAAGATTTACACAAGATAATTGGGATGTCGTGAGGAGCATAGAACTATCTCTTAATTGCTGTTGTTCTCAGATCCAACCTGTTAAGGTACCAACTATGTTTAAATAGTTAACCTTGGGTCAAAACTTGGTCAAACTTGGGTCAAAACACTATGAACGTATACAAAATAAACCTTTATAGAAAAATATTCATTTCTTAAGGAAAATTATTACCAACAGTACATTTTTTATGAAAAACAGTTATTATCCTAACATATTTTCGAAGGAAAAAATTATTATCAGAAATAAATTTGTAAATACAAAACTAGAACACATTTTTTTAAAATAAAAAGATAAAATTTTTCATCAAAATTTGACTTAATCAACCATTTCACTATAACCAAACATTAAAAAATACCTTAAACTTCCATCTTTTTGGCATTAAATAACCCACATATGTTGATATCGCGTTAAACACAATTCAAACTCAAACTGGTGTATATTGTAGTGAATGTATTGCTTCGTTATCAAGATTAGACAGCCAGTTATTATAATTATATTATTATTATCATTATTATTTACATTGATTTCTGTTGGACCTAAACTTATTTATAAATGGAACTTTGTCTGTATGTGTGTGTGTGTCTGTGTGTGTGTCCGTTACCTATAGACTCCGAAACGATATACTTCTGAACAAATGATGGTAGACCATAAGTATGTTTGTATATACATATGCATTTTTCAATGGAATTTAAGCGAATAAACACGTTTCAGTGATATCATGAAATAGAAAATATGCCGGGAACATCAGCTACAAATCCAGAAAAAAAAAATTTTCTGACTTATAATCTCTTGATGTTTTTTTGGTTGAAACCCGAAAAATCTTATAAACAAATACGAATATACAAATAATAATAATAATAATAATAATAATAATAATAAGGTGGAAGGGGTCTTATTCAGCTGGAATTGTCATACAAGACAACAACTATTGGCTTACTAACATACATAGAAACAACAAAGGATTGGATGATACAATTAGTAAGGCAACATGAAGAAAGAAAGAAAAAATATTCAATAATAAAAGAAGGCAGTAAATACAAACAAGAATTACAGTTAGTAGATTCTGTAGAAAAGCAAAACAGTAGCCAAGAACCAACTATTGCGGCAAAAAATATGAAAATGAAAACCAAAGATAAAGCTCTTGAAAAGATGAAACAGCGCTGGCAAGACAAACCTCTGCATGGCCAATATCCAGTACGTGCCAATAAATCCAATGTTGACAAAGTTAATACTCATCGATGGTTACGTGCATCTGGATTAAAGTCTGAAACTGAAGGATTTATACTTGCAGCACAAGACCAAAGTCTTTTCACGAGAAACTTTCAGGCAAATATTATGCATAATAATATGGATCCAAAATGCAGGTTTTGTGATAAACACCAAGAAACAATAGACCACCTAATCTCAGGCTGTTCTGTGCTTGCCCCAAACGAATATAAAAATCGCCACGATAGAGTTGGGCAATATTTACATTGGGCAATGTGCAAACATTATGGAAAAGCTGTAAACAAACACTGGTATGAACATCATCCAGCACCGGTTACAGAAATAGAAGATGTAACCATTCTATGGGATTACACCATCTACACAGACAGAAAAATTGAAGCAAACAGGCCAGACATTATTGTTAAAAACCAGAAGGAGAAAACTTGTCTATTAATTGATATGGCTTGTCCAGCGGATTGTAACATAGCAATCAAGGAATTTGAAAAACTGTCAAAATATAAAGACCTGGAAATTGAAATAGAAAAAATGTGGAAATTGAAAACAAGAGTTGTGCCAGTGATAGTAGGTGCACTTGGAATGATAAAAAATGGAACAAAACAACACATTGAAAGAATCCCTGGAAACCCCAGCTTAAGAGATATACAAAAAATTGTATTATTAAGTACAGCCCACACACTAAGGAAAACGTTATCTATGTAATGCTGGGGATGATAGGGAGGATAGAAAAACATGAAATGGAGTCATAACAACACGCCACTACCTGCCTTAGGTCTCCCCGCAGACTTGGTTGTTAGTGAGACCAATGCAGAAATCGAAATATGATGAAAAATGACATAATAATAATAATAATTATCTAAACTTATTTATTAATGGAACTTTTTGTGTGTGTATGTTCGTGTGAGTGTGTGTCCGTTACCTATAGACTCCGAAACGACTGAACCGATTTTCTTGAAAATTTACACAGTTGTACTATAAGCGTCTGCGAGTGTTCTTAGCTAGGGTTTGTGTCGAGGTACCCCCGATAAATATCGAAAATCGATAATCGAAAAAATCGGGTTATAGATAGTGTGGTCCGATTTTAATCAAATTTGATACACTCATAGAAAAAGATATAAGAAACGATATTCAGAAGTTTCAAGGTTGCAGTTCTTACAATAATGCAGAAAATCGATAATATATATATATATATATATATATATATATATATATATAAAAGGTAAGATGTTTGTGTGAGTGTCTGTTTATCTGCCTGTATGTCTGTATTTTTTCAGCCCTTTTATTTTAGTTTTTGTTTCGGGTTTGGCTCTAAGTAGGTATATTTATAGTTCTTCGTCTCACCCATGATACCATTTACTCAGAGGATTTATTTAGCCTTCAAATTTCAGTTTAAGATGAAAAAAATTTCTTTGATATCGATAGCAGGAAATCAAAATTTGACTTACATCCATTCATTTTTGTTTCAGTTTACGGTTTCGCTTTAACTGGAAACAACTATTGCTTTTCAGTCTTTCGCTCCAGCGTCTAAAGAGTCTGAGCTCCAGGACCATGGATTAGTTTTAAAGCTTTCATTACACCCGAGTAACGCCGGGCTATACTGCTTGTTTTAAGTAGAAGCCTTCGTAACGTGTGAGCTGTATTTGTGATAACATTATTTGTATTTCTTAAAGGCATGAGATACCAGGGATCTCTGAGGGAGTCTTGTCAATGTGTCTATCAGAACCTTTTCTTATCAAATTTAGATTCCGAACTGCAGGCAGAATTATTGTTATCATCATACGCTACTTTTTCTTTTAAATTTCGACTTAAAGATTCTTGTATTGTGATAGTTTTTTAATATCTTCAAAGATGCATTACAATCTACAGGGACTGTCATATCAATAGGAAGATAAATCGTTTTATTTTTGTCTTTGATCACGATGTCTAAGAGATTAGTTTTCATTGTTCTATTTCTGTGTATTGTAATTTCCGATAAAATTCTTATAGGTAATATCCCGGGTATAGCTGGTGTTCAATCCAGTCTCTTGGAGATTTTTTCAGGTTTAGAAATTGCATATTTTCTTGCTCAGATATTGGCTAAATCTGTCATGCTGAGATTTATATGGTCAATTATTTTCTGAATATTTATAAGAATATGCGTCTAGGGGACAGTTCCATTTATTCAGTTAGTTTGCTTTGGTAACTTCCAGTTAGGTTAGCAGGCACTGGTCATATGAACAAAGAAAAAAAAAACCGTTGGTTTCAGCTTTTAACCGTACACTACTTAACCACTGATGGATACAGAGTGCAAAAAGGCCTCAGATCACATGCGTACATATTTAACAACACCAGGTACATCGGATGTTTCTCATTAGCAGCAGAGCAGGTTGGCATGTCTAGATACGGGCCTCACTGCAATTGGTCAAGATCCGGGTATTTTTAAGATGCTTCATACCACTGAAAGCAGTGCAAAACTAGCAGTCGGCAGTTGGCAAAACACGGTGTCTTGTGAATTTGGCTCCGAGGGTAGTTTTGTTTCTCAAGTTGCAGTGGTTTCTGAGGCAGTGTTATTTTTGTAACCACTCGTCTCTTTCCCATTTCTACTTATTGTCCAGTAGTAGGTGGGAGAGAAATCAGCTTGTTTCTTCTTAATCTCAACATACTCTTTGTTTACTTGATCGACATTTCTGTTCGAGGAAATGAATAAAGAGAAAAGAACAAGACACGTTATTGCGATAACCAATGCGCGTTTTGCAATCTGATTTGAAAAGGGAACATGGCACCAGAATAAGTTTGTCAGATACCAATATGACTATCTTGAAAAAGACTAAGCCGTGATTAATGTAGGTAGACATGTTCGTCAATATTAAACACATAAACACAATGATATATGTATAAAGATTTGGATATAAATAAAATATATATGCAAAAATATTTCCTATCTGTATGAATTCTTTAATTTATTTGCACCGATTATATATAGATGAGTCGCACGGACATTTGCGCATATACCAGTGAGAGTCAATAATTTTACAGCCTGACAAGTTTTATTTGATCTGAAATTTCAACTGTATAGTGTTCGATTTGATATATATATATATTCGTAAAATGCTTGACATTCCAATACATTTCAGAGCAGATATGGCTATTACGAGGAATCGAAAATTGTGTGATATACAGGATAGATTTGACACACACACACACACACACACACACACACACACACACACACACACACGCATATATATATATATATATCCGACTTCCCCTACCGAGAAGCCATCGCTCAGAGGTAGAATCGCCGACTGATGTCAATTCGGTCGGGTTTCAATCCTGGCTAGAAGCACTCGGGTGTCTAACTGCACTGATGAGCTACGATACAGATCTTTCTGCGGGTGAATATATATATATATATATATACATGCATTTTTATAGTAAAATAACCAATAATATACTTTATGTATGATCCACAAACTATTTATCTAAAGGACAAACATTTTCTCTGAAAGTTTAATATTTCTGTACAAAGTATTTGTATTCGAAAAATAAAATTACGTACAAAATATTTATATGTCGTCATTAAATGATCCATAAAAATATTGATATGTTGCTCAACAAAATCAACGGATCATATGCAATCTAAATTGAAGATGTCATTGTTCTGAATTTATTAAAGTGAAGAGATTGTATTTGGTTGCCTTTGTCTGTCGTTTTTTTCAGTCTGTGATCAAGATATCTTAAGACATGCTGAATAGTTTTGGTTAAAGCTTTCACGGGTTTTTTTATTTTTTATTTTTTATTGGTTTCATGACTGGCACGGATTGATTACAATTTGGGTTCGATCTAATGCGGGATAAAGTTTCGTTTTTTACTAATATTTTCGTACGTTTCCCATGCCAAATACTGAATTATTTTCATTATATTGCTTTATGTCATTACATTTTCTGAACGCATTATTTTTTCTACTAAATCATTATAATCATTATTATTTAATAATGTTAATTGGAGTTATTCTATTTTTAATATCACGCTAGTCGTTAAGATGGTGTCAGTCAGAGGCTTGCGGTTTTATTTTTTTAATTTAGACACTTTTGTTCAATTTTGAAATCTATAAAATATGTTTTTACGTTCAATCAATAGGTAATGATTTCAAATATGATTTCCAAACTGTTGGCAAGTAATTTGCATTTAAAATGATAATAGCAGTATAACCCGGCGTTGCTCGGGTGTAAGGAAAGCTTTAAAACTAATCCATGGTCCTGGAGCTCAGACTCAAGAATATTTGTGTGAAGTTTGGTGAGAATCGTATAAAAATTGTGGATTTGTATAAAGGACATACAGACAGATAAACAGACACATATACAAACATCTTGCTTTTTATATATATTATCGATTTTCTGCACTACTGTAAGAACTGCAGCCTTGAAACTTCTGAATATATTTTCTTATATATTTGTCTATGAGTGTATCAAATTTGATTAAAATCGGACCATTCCTTCTATAACCCGATATTTTCGATTATCGATTTTTGATATCTATCGGGGTTACCTCGACACAAAATCTAGCTAAGAACACTGGCAGACGCTTATGGTACAACTGTGTGAATTTTCAAGAAAATCGGTTCAGCTGTTTCGGAGTCTATAGTTAACGGACACACACAGACACAGAGACATACACGCACATACACAGAGACAAAGTTTTACTTATAAATAAGTTTAGATTAGATATTTTGAACCAAGGCGAGATTCTGACTTCCAAATAACATACAATATTTCCTGTCGTATGATTAATATCATTACCAAAAAAATCTTCAACAATCCTTTTTCATTCTCTACAACTAAGCAATGGTTTCAGGATGAGTTGTTGTAACTGGTATCTACACAACTGTTTATCGGATGTATAGACACCTACTCATTTTATGATAAGCTTCTCCGTTCCAACACTATATTGCCAAAATTATAAATTAATTCTATTTCTAAATTTTTCTTGCCAAATGTTAGATTCGTATTATACGATGATGCGTATTATATCGAGAAAATATTTTTAGAAATTAAAATTTGAATTCGAATTGATTATATTCTTATTACAATAAATTCGTCTATAATAAACAGTGAACTGGCACAAAAGCAACAAAGAGGTAATTGCGTTTATGAAATTATAATACTATTATTTGAACTTTAGAATGATTTCCAGTTAGAAGATTGGGGTTTATAAAAAACATGGAATCAAAATTCCGGAGATTGTATTAAACTTGACATTTTATCCATTTGAAGATATCCACTATTAGAATTCAACACCGAAACACAAGAATAAAATAGAAGACTAGATTATGATTTTCTGATAAATAAAAGTTATGTTTAAAAGTTATATTTGATGCACAACATATAGTGTCAAAAGCGGGTGATGATCGTTTTAACACACCATCACCGAGTATATATACCAGGCTCTCGACAAAATGGTGAAGCCCGAACCGTTGCCTTGGATATCTCTAAAGCGTTCGACAGAGTCTGGCATGCTGGACTTCGACGGAAACAGCGGAGCTATGTGATAACTGGACATTTGTTTGACCTAATCCAGTCATTCCTCTCCAACCTCACATTGAAGGTGGTATATAAAAGGATATGCCTCCCAGAACTACCATACAAACGCTGGTGTCCCTCAAGGCTCTATCCTAGAACCTACGCTTTTTCTGATCTACATTAATGATCTCCCCGATGCCATAAGATCCCAAGTAGGCACGTACGCCGATGACACTACAGTGTTCTCTCACCTCAATCAAAAATCTGGTGTGGATGATAAAGCGAACCTCGCTGCCGAGCTTGAACAGGACCTCCAATCCGTAGTGGACTGGGGTAAGAAGTGGCTCGTAAATTTCAATTCTTCCAAGACGAAAAGCGCACCTACCTCCCATTAGCATGAAACAGGTTTGTCTCCCAGAGAGTAAAACACTACGTCTGCTTGGCCTCACACTCTCACGGACCTCAAGTGGAATGACTATTACGAATCCTTTGCTAAATCCGCTGCCATGAAAGTCGGTTCTCTGTGCAGGGCCCGGAAGTTTTTTCCGTCTGAATCAATCCTGCACATATATAAATCTACCATCCACCCGTGTATTGAATACTGCTGCCATATATGGTCGGGGGCCCCTGCTGTTCTCCTCGGGTTTCTCGACAAAATACAACGGAGAATCTGTAATGTGATCGATACCGACTTAGCTGACCGCTTGCAGTCCCTCTCTCACCGGCGGGTCGTGGCTTCCCTCTGCCTCTTCTATAAATACTTTCACGGCTTCTGCTCCGTTGAACTTAGATCACTGGTGCCCCCTAGTTATGAATTTGCACGAGATACTAGATTAGCAGCTAGGTCCTACCCTTTTACAGTGAAACCGATAGAATGTAACCGAAATTTCTACTTTAACAGTTTCTTTTCTCACACTTCCTGACTGTGAGATTCCCTTATACATATTTGCTTCCCGGACAGCTACAATCTCCAGGTGTTTAAATGTAAGGCCAATAGACACCTCCTAACACACTAACTCGCACCCATTCTCTCAAACACTCTTCCTATGTACCTCCTTACTCGTCTATCACCATCCTTCTGACATTTCCTATATAAAATCGCAGCACCTTCCCCTATGTAACCCCCTGCGCAACAGTGGCAGTGGAATGCCTTGCTTGGGGTGAAATGATTGAAAATAAAAAAATGAAAGCAACTGTGCTTCAAATATCTTGCCATTTTTATATTTCGCAGATTAAAATTGCTTCAAAATTTTGGGAGCTTTCATTAAATCAAAGAAAAACTTTTGTCTGTGGTATTTTTTGTTAATAATTTTCGAAAATGGAAGATAACAGACAAGAATAAGAAAAATGTCGCAAGAATGATTTTTGTGATGTAGGGTCAACATATAGGTCATATCTTGAAAAATAAGTGGTAGGTTAATCAAGTCATAACATTCATTTCAATAAAACTCGAATGACTTTCCAAGCAAAAAGCGACAGAATAGAGTATCAAACAAAAAGGGATTGTTTCAAACTAATTGATTAAATTTTTTCTGTTTTGAATAGACTTGATTAAAAAAAGTTCTGAAATCCTAAGTCTGTCTTCTTCTAGATTAGATACAATTCTTATCACTTGGAAAGAAAAAATACTTCAAGAATGGTCGCAAGCCTCTCCTGTTACAATTAATAAATCAGGATATTCTTCTTCTATGTGCCTTGTCCCTTCAGGACGTAGGCGATCATGGCCATCCACTTTTTCCTATCCCCGGTGGCTCTGAGCGCGTCTCCTGTTACACCATGCAATACTCATTCCATCATCCACCTGATTAGATCCTTCAAATATGTTATCCGTTGCTTTCCCCTCTTTTTCTCTCTATCTGGCCTGTTAGTATCAGATTCTTCAAGCCCTCATTCATCATTGCGTGTCCCAGGAACTTCAGCTGTCTCTTCCTGATGCTCAGTATTAATTTAATTTTTGTTTCCATCATTTCCAAGACCTCATCATTGCTCACATGCTCGATCCATGATATTCGCAGCATCCTTCTGTAGAACCACATTTCAGTTGCTTCAAGTTTTTCTTTCATCTTTGATGATATTGTCCAGCATTCACTGCCATATTGAAGGACGGACAGCACGTAGCAATCCAGCACTCTCTTCCTAGTTTCTAGCAAAATTGTCCTGTTTCTTAATACTTTAGTCAACTTCTGGAATGCTTCCTTCGCCATGCCAATTCGCCTTCGGATCTCTGTGTCGCACTTTCTGTCTTCTGTTATAACGCTTCCCAGGTATTTAAATTTTTGTACCTGCTTGATTCTGGTATCCCTGACCTGTATTCGGCATTTTGGCCTGCCCTTTTTACTGATGACCATGCATTCGGTTTTCGTGAAGTTTATTTCTAGTCCTTTTTTCTAACTTTCTTCTGCTATCTTTTTTAGGTGGTAGCTTTACCATCCCCCCCCCAAAAAAAAAACATATCTTCTAGTTTAAAACGAAGATACAGTCAATTGTCATATGTGATACACGCTTAAGCGAGCATGTCTCAAAAAAACATAACTGATTTTTTCACAGACGGTTGCCATTACTTTCTACGGTAGACTGGTTGCCAGCCAAGGCTATAGAACCCAATCTCTCTTGCTATTGACCTATAGCTAAAGATGGAAGCGATGTATTAATACCTTTCTAAAGGGTATCTACGCGTAAGCGAATGCAAAGAAAAAAAACCGAAACGAATAGATATTTAATATGAAATATACACCAGAGTTTGAATTTTCTTGTTGAAGAAGTTACTCATGTTCAAATGATTTCTTCAACTAATATTTACTGGGTTCATAAAATTGCATAATTTTATCAATTTTAGAAAGTTGAATGTTTAGCAAAATCTAAAGACTTCTTGAAAACATTAAGTTATAAATAATATATACTAGCAGTATAGCCGGGCGTTGCTCGAGCGTAATGAAAGCTTTAAAACTAATCCATGGACCTGGAGCTCAGACTCAGCCTAAAGAATATTTGTGTGGAGTTTGTTGAGAATCGAATAAAAATTGTGGATTTATATAAAGGACATACAGACAGATAAACAGACACACACACAAACATCTTGCCTTTTATATATATATATATATATATATATATATATATATATAAATAATAACTAAATAGACTCTGTAAGTATGTAGGCCGTAAATTTATACTAAAATAAACCTTCAAAAAAACCACTTACAAACAGAACCTAATTCCGTTACAATCCGGTGCACTAAGGCGTCGGATAAATGGGGAGAAAAAAAGAAATCCGCGGAACAAGAACAAAACATTCAATACTCCGCAGCAAAGAAAAAAAAACCCAAACGGAACCAACCACAAGAAAAAGTGCTCGTAACAAAGTACAAAAGAAAATATACCAAATTTTTGTCTATGAGTGTATCAAATTTGATTAAAATCAGACCACTCTTTCTATAACACGATATTTTCGATTATCGATTTTCGATATTTATCGGGGATACCTCGACACAAAACCTAGCTAAGAACACTCGCAGACGTTTAAGTACAATTGTGTAAATTTTCAAGAAAATCGATTCAGCCGTTTCGGAGTCTATAGGTAACGGACACACACACACACACACACACAGGCATACACACACATACACACACACACACAGACAAAGTTCCATTTATAAATAAGTTTAGATTTCAACTTTCCATAATTTTAAGGTCAACCTAAGCGTATATGAATGATTTTCGGTTTTGGTAAATATCTAATTTCTGATTATGCTACTCATATTTAATCCAATTATCCAAAAAGCGTATGCCGAACTATAATTGAGCCAACCCCACAAAAATGGATATTGCAGCTGTTCATACAATATCCAGCGACTCATCTAAATGTTTTCTCAGGTTTTTGCTTTCGTCATTTAAGCTTAAGTTAACGAACTTGCCCACCAGAATACCGAATTCCAAATCTCTTATTGTTTTGCCCTTACTATTACAATCGAACCGTACGGGAAATGTTTTGACAGCAATATCGGAAAATATCTTCATGAGACGAATTTAGAAATCTCGTATGAATTACAATAAAAATCGAAATTTGAACAATTCCAATTACAAATGCCAAAAAAATGTTCTACACGGGATACCGAAATTCCACAAAGCGCTTTATGTTTCGTTTGATAAGATGCAGCTCAAGAAGTCAGAGGTCAGAAGTCAGAAGTCAAACAGAGTTGGATGTATCCTTTATTCTCCTATTAGCAGTATAGCCCGGCGTTGCTCGGGTGTAATGAAAGCTTTAAAACTAATCCATTGTCCTGGAGATAACACTCTTTGAACGTTGGCACGAAAGATGAAAAAGCAATAATTGTTTCCAGTTAAAGCGAAACCGTAGACTGAAAGAAAAATGAATGGGTGTAAGTCAAATTTTGGTTTCCTGTTATCGATATCAAATTTTCTGCACTATTGTAAGAACTGCAACCTTGAAACTTCTGAATATCGTTTCTTATGTCTTTGTCTATGAGTGTATCAAATTTGATTAAAATCGGACCACTCCTTCTATAACCCGATTTTTTTTATTTATCGATATTTATCAGGGGTACCTCGACACAAAACCTATCTAAGAAGACTCGCAGACGCTTATAGTAGAACTGTGTAAATTTTCAAGAAAATTGGTTCAGCCGTTTCGGAGTCTATAGGTAACGGATACACACACAGAGAGACACACAACCACACAGAGAAAGTTCCATTTATAAATAAGTTTAATTTAGTTAATGTTAATCGCCAATACATTTATAAAAGTCATACTGGTAAAATATGACATTTTAGGACTGTGATTTATTCTAGAGAAATACTGATAAATTTTGAGGGATTTCGATGTGATATAATGATCAACAATCCTGTCTTGTTGTATCAATTACGACTGAATCGTAATAGCAATTTTGTGCTCCATAATTTGAACCTTCTGCCATATCTAAGCTAATCTTAGGAAACTGCCACTTTTGCATTTCTAAAGCAGTATAGTTTTGAATAAGTTTTATTTAACTTCCGTTTAATTTGGACATTCTGTTCAATTGAATAGCATATCCAAAATTAAACATTATAATATTTAACATTTGAGTGAAACAAACATAAACACTAAACAAGAGATAAAAAGCGGGGATTTCTGATATTCTTACATGATACTTAATATATTAATGTTGTCAATTGTTAGCGAATCTGAATATTTTTCAGGTCTTTCTCCAGAGAAGAAAATAGTAACCATTGTTTTATTCTATAGAATCTAGAATATGGAGGCCTTCCATGGTTCGATCACCGGCTTTAAATCAAAGTTTGCTTTGTAATCTCTCCAGATACTTAGAAAAATGCCTTATGAATCGGTAGGTGTACTCAATATGACATTTTTATATTAATGTTCTCTTAGTACAAGGCCCAAAAGCTACTCGAGGTAGAAGCTTACAAGTAGAATGTTTATAATGAATGAAGTTTGTGATAAGAATGTAAGAGAGGGTTGTACGGAGTGAATATTATGAGGATAAAGACGGGACATAACGATTGATCTCTGTCAGGAAAGATTTAGATTTTAGCATTCAGGGAAGCAGCCAGGCGGGTGTCTATTAAAAAAAAGAAAGTAGCTGTTTTGTTTGAACTGAATTTTTTCTTACATTTGGAACACGGAGGGAATCAGAGTCAATCGACTCCGTAGAATTAGCAAGATGTGTCCCGGTTGGAAAGTTTGAGCCGGTTAAAATAAACAATAGTGTTTAACTAAACATTTGTCATAGTAAAGCGACATAGAAATGATAGGCTTGCAATATTACGCCTGAGGGGAAAGAGGTAGTAGAGCGGAAAATGTCTGCTTTAACAGAGTGGCGTAAACGATTTTGAACTCTGTTAATGCTGTAGAGGATGTGCATTGTGGTGCAGTGGATATCAACACGGAATGACAAACAGGGGAGTCGGGTTCGAATTCGAGTTGAAATCCTTGTATTCACTTACGCACAAATACTCTTAGGAAAGGTATTAATCCGTCTCTTTCCCCTAGTTATGCGTTAAATAATATGGCAGATTGGACACTCTAGCCTTGGCTGGCAAACAGTCTACTGCAATGGCAACCTACTGCGGGATAATCTTCTGCTAGTCATATCTCTTTCGAGACATACTCGCTCAAAGTGTGTATCACGTATGGCACTTAAATGACTGACTGAATATAATAGTTGGAAATATGATTAAGGCTTCTACTGGGAATAAAGTTGGGGATCAGTTTTATATTGTTATGAAGTAATAAACTGATCCCCCACTAATTACTACTTAATAATACATCACTTTCTCCTCTACATACAAGTCAAATACTAGGACAGATTGGGTTCTATAGCCTTGGTCGGCAACCAGTCTACCGCAGAAAGCAATGGCAACCTTCTGTGAGATATTCTGCTGCCCAGTCAGTCATGTCTCTTTCGAGACATGATCGCCCAATCGTGTATCACGTATGGCACTTAACTCACTGATTAATGCTGTAGAGCAAAGATTTGAACAATATTTCCATTTTTGTTCAATCATACCGATGTAAAGATAAAACATGGCAGACAGAATTTACTAATTAATGGATCTTTTGAAAAAGTTCTTATATATGACTTTTTCTCCTCGATGCTTTAAACATTTCACCCCAACGAAGGCAATAAAGCCACTAAGATGCAAGCACTTACTGAATGTTAAGGAATATAAAAAAAACAGTATTAATGAGGAAGAACAATAAAAGAACAAGGGAACGGAATAAATCGACTGACATTGAATTTAAACTTTAAATGATCAAAGTTTGAAACCAAAAGTCCTGAAGATAGTTTCACAATCGAGAAGTGCGAGAGAAGAAACTGTTACCATAGAAATTACGGTTACATCTAGCGATTTCAACTGTAAAATTATGAGAACTTGCAGCCAATCTAGTACTAGGCTTAAATAAATAAATGCTAGATACCATTGATGACTGTTGATCAGAACAATTTCTATGAAAATATTTATAGAAATTCACAGGAAAGTTACATTACGGCTTTC
Source organism: Ascarosepion bandense (assembly GCA_037127315.1). Classification (NCBI taxonomy): domain Eukaryota; kingdom Metazoa; phylum Mollusca; class Cephalopoda; order Sepiida; family Sepiidae; genus Ascarosepion; species Ascarosepion bandense. The sequence continues at coordinate 472,258 of JBBBDQ010001952.1, forward strand.
AGAAAGTGACAGAAGCCGAAATGTTAGGACATGATCAATAACATTGCAGATTCTTTGCATTTTATCAAGAATCTCTAAATACATAGAAGAAGCACCAGATCAGATACGTCAAAAATATTCATTGCAAGGCCGAATCTTGAATTAACATGAGACCTAATAGACACCCAAAGCAAGAGCTTCATTACTTTAAATAAGCAAGAGATAGACGTCCTATAATAAGTTGCTTTTTTCTGTAAATCCTTTTGTTAAAATCTTCACACTGACAAACCCAGTGAGCACAAGTATATTTACATTTGAGACCAAGACCATCCACGTCTATTGAACAGGTAAAGAGGCTCATCCCTTGTTCCCTACTTAGGATGTGGTTTCCGGCTTTCTCTTCTCCATTCTTTTCACTCTTTTATTTTTTTTTTTCTCAATTGGAGTAGATAGACTAAACTATCGCCCGGTTCACACTCCACCCACGCCTATTGAACAGGTAAAGAGGCTCATCCCTTGTTCCCTACTTAGGATGTGGTTTCCGGCTTTCTCTTCTCCATTCTTTTCACTCTTTTATTTTTTTTCTCAATTGGAGTAGATAGACTAAACTATCGCCCGGTTCACACTCCACCCACGCCTATTGAACAGGTAAAGAGGCTCATCTCTTTTTCCCTGCTTAGGATGTGATTTCCGGCTTTCTCTTCTCCATTCTTTTCACTCTTTCATTTATTTTTTTCCTCAATTGGAGTAGATAGGCTAAACTATCGCCCGGTTCACACTCCACCAACGTCTATTGAACAGGTAACGAGGCTCAACCCTTGTTCCCAGCTTAGGATGTGGTTTCCGGTTTTCTCTTCTCCATTCTTTTAACTCTTACGTAGCCCCCTGCACATCAGTGGCGTTACCATGATATGATTAAAAAAAAGTCAAAGAGAGAAACTGAAATGGAGAACGATAATATCCATTTCGCCCCACGTAAAGCATAGGTTGTTATAATCTGAGTTTTGTTTAACGGCAAATCAACCTCTCTGGGTTACTTAATGCCAAAAAGATAGGGTTTTAAAGTGTGTTTGTTTTAATTTTTGATTATAATGAGAAAGTTGATTTAGTCATATTCTAATGAAAATATTTTGTTTTTATTCTTTTTTATTTTAGAAAACTGAAAAATATCTTCTAGTTTTCTATTCAAAATGTTTTGTTGAGAATAATTTTTTCTTTCAAAAATGTGTTATACGTAATAATTGTTTTTCATAAATGTGCTGTTAGTAAAATTTTTCCTTCAAAAATGTATATTTTATCTATAAATGTCTAATTTTTATGTATATATTACTATGAAAGTAATGTTTTTACTTTCATATTGTTTTGAATCCCAGTTTGGAGGTTAACTATTTGCCCATACCTGGGACTCTAACAGGTGCTACCACCCAGGATCAGGGTGAACCTGGGAACAACAGTAATTAAGAGACGGTTCCAAGCTTTTCAAAACCTTCCAATCAGAGGCCTTGCTGCCGGATGCAGTTTACCGGCATGTCAAGGACCACGGCTACAGCACAATGGTATTGTTATACAAAGTAGGATGTTTACCTGTTGGAGTTGTCAGCACCAGAACTAAATGGATTTTCATTCCGAGTCATCATTCTCGCAGACCGTTTGACATGCAATGCGACATGAACCAGTCTATCCAGCTATGGCGAGAATAAATGGACTCATACCTTTCTCAAGCGCGTTGGTGTGAAAGTGAATGCAATTTGCTTTATCGGAATTTGAAATCCTACTGTTTCTTCAAGGTGCAGAAAATATCGTTTCGGAACGAGAGGTCAGGGAACCGAGTTCGAATTCCTTTGGTAAATATTAATCCGCCATTTCCCACAAGTTATGGGTTAAAAACAGGACAGATTGGGTTCCATAGCCTTGGATGGCAACCAGTCTACCGCAGAAAGTAATGGAAACCTACTGCGGGATAATCTTCTGCCAAGTCAGTCATGTCTCTTTCGAGACATGATCGTCCAAGTGTGTGTATCAGGTATGGCTCTTAACTGACTGACTGACTGCTTTTTATCGACGCATAAGCGCGCCGCTTAACACTGAATTTTGATATTAAAATTTGTAAAGTTTTGATATTTTCAATAATTCGAAATAAATTATTCATATATTCGCTTCAGTAAAAATTGCGCATTCTTTTTTCTTTAGTTACACTTCAAAATAAATATTCCTTTTCCAAAGAATCATGTTAAGATATGGATTTCATATCTTTTCTATATTCAAGGAGTAATGACAATCCAAAAGAATGAAACAGACGAAAATCTACGACAACGTTTGAAAAAGATATATATATATATATATATATATATATATATATATATATATATATATATATATATATTGAAATTTTGTAATTTGCTTGAAGCATTGTGTATATTAGGTATAAGTCAACTGGTCACCACATAGATAAACCACACATTAAAGCAGACTGATATCAGAGGAGAAAAAGGTCCCAAATGTAAATCACACACACACACACACACACACACACACACACACACACACATAATGCTCTAACACACTGACACACACAAACACACAAAAATTAATGACAGCAGTACCAGCACGGACTAACTCGGACAGAAAACACGCGCCTATGCCATTCTGAATATGAGATTTTGATCTCGAAATATTAATATATAATAAATAGGTAATACCCAAAAACATCTTTACCTTCCTTTATTTTACTAAACGCATTGTAACAGCCTTCAAGACCTAACCATATATATATATATATATATATATATATTTATATATATATATTATATATATATATAATATATATATAGTTCCACGCAAAAGTTTACAACACAAGACAAATTTTTTTAGCTATTTCTAATAGTTACATTAATTAAACTTTTACTGCTTGTAGAAGATATATTTAGGTATTTCGTCAATCAGATTTTTTTTAAATTTTCAAAAATGTATTTCACGAAATCTCCGATATTTAGTCTAAGATAATTTTTTTTATTTACAACAGCATTTTCTTTTATAAAGATGTTCATATTAAGATGTTTCTTAGAACGTTCCAGCTTCAGTGTGCTCTAATCCATTACTGAATGAGCGATGCGTACATGCCAGAGTAGCTACTGTTTTTTAAAGTCTACCATTCGTCCAGAGTGCTCAATCAGGGTGTGAGAGCGTAAATAGTCCTCCGCAGACAGATCTGTTTCGCTGTATTACAGCTCATCAGTACGGTTAAACTCAGATTGCTTTTAACCCAGGATTAAAACCCGAATGCATTGGCGTTAGTCGGTGATTCTACCTCTGAGCTATGGGCTTTCGGTAGAAGAAGGCAGACTTTTTAGCGTGTATATTGTCATTATACCCACCCAATAGCCAGAGTGCTCTAATTCATTACACAATGAGCGATGCGCGCGCGTGCGCGTGTGTGTATTAATATTAATATGTCTCTTCCTCCAGTTATGGGTTAAATAATTGGACAGATTGTGTTCTATTGGCTTGGTCGGCAACCAGTCTATCGCAGGAAGCAATGGCAACCTACTGCGGGATAATCTTTTGCCCAGTCAGTCATGTCTTTTTCGAGACATGATCACCAAAAGCGTGTATCTCGGATGACACTTAACTGACTGACTGAATGTAGTAGTTGGAATCATGATTATGGTTTCTACTGGGCATAAAGTGAGAGATCGGTTTTTCATTGTTATGAAGTAATAAACTGATCCCCTTTTAATTACTACGTGATAATACAATCGGATGACACTTAACTGACTGACATAATCGCCCAAAGCGTGTATGTCGTATGATACTTAATTGATTCCTCCCACAATCTCTTATGACTTCAAAACATGGATGTCTAACAATTCTTATTGAATCAGAGAACTTTAGATGTAGGGTGACAGCAATATATCGGTATATATCACATGATTAAGGATTAGTTACGGCTGCCATCTCGAAAATTTTCCGCTTTATTAGAAAATTCAAAAGGCTAGAATTTTTATTGATGTATGATACTAAATAAATTTTTCATGTTTGCATTGTTAATTGAAATGTTATCTGGTTTATTAATAGATTCTGCAAAGTTGGAATAAATCGATATTATATTTAGCAAAAAGGAATGCCTTGAGAAATCCATTGAATCAATGAATGAGGAGAAAAAAGTTGCTGAATCGGTAAAGAGACGAAACAAAAACAAAAAAAATGAATCAGCAGAAAATGGAGAACATTATTTTTTAAAATAAAAACGTCTTTATAAAATAAGAGATTGACAAAAATGTTAAGACAATTAAGAAGCAAATATTGGTTCTAGCGGAGTGGAAATAATAGGAGCCATGAATTAATATTTTTGGTGAAGACGACGGAGAATATTCAAGAAGGAAGGGTTTTAAACGATATCGTATAGAAAAACGAGGCACATATCGTTTATTAATGGAAAGAAACTTTGATATAATAATTGGGCGATTAATGCATCGATTTTTTGAATCGTTACCAGAATTTAATTAAGGCGAAAAAGAATTATCAGAAACCCTGAAATAAAAAAAAAGGAATAAGCTGCTTAAAAGTATCGGGTGATTCAGAAGAGTTGAACAAAAATATTGGATCAATCCAAATTTTAAAATATTCCATCGTTTTGGAAACTGGTCATTTATCATTTTTTAAAAAAAAATTTTAATCATATCACCCCAAGCAAGGCAGTCCACTGCCACTATAGCGCAGGGGCTTACATAAAGAGATTGGGTATAGGAAATATCAGAGGGAGGGTGATAGACGAATTAGGAGGTACATAGAGAGAGTGTTGGAGAGAATGGGTGCGAGTTTATGTGTTAAGATGTGTCTATTAACCTTACATTTAAACTACTGGAGGTTGTAGCCGTCGGGGAAGCAAGCATGCGGAAGGGAATTCCACAGGCGGGAAGTGCAAGACAAGCAGCTGTCGGAGTAGAAATTGCGGTTACATTTCGTCGGTTTCACTGTAAAAGGGTGGGACCTAGTTGCCAATCTAGTATCTCGTGCAAATTCACAACTAGGGGGCACCAGTAATATTCTGCTAGTCCTTCCATTTGTCACACTCTCTAAAATAGCCATACATTGACTGATGAAAACCAACTTTTAGGAGGAAGTTCAAATAAGTAAAGGAGTACAGCTGGTTTTACTAGGGTGTGTTGCTTAGAGCAATAATTTTATGGAGGAAAACTAAAAGTTTTATTACTTAACATACAAAATACTTCCATTATATTAAAAAACAATTTAATGATGGAAATAATAAATAATTATTTAATAAGCATGCAATATTTTCTTTAAGTTTTCCTATATAATGAATCCAATTTACAGTTCGCCTTACATTTACGAGAACTATAAACTAATCACAAGGCCAAGCGCTTCAAAAGACATATTTATTCATGGGCAGTAGTATGCTGAATGCTTAAGTGTAAGAAATACTAAGATATTCATTGGGGTGAAAAATGTAAAAGAAAATTTTCTTAAAAATATTATTTTCTATGAAGTCGTATAAAATAAAATTAACTCATTGATTTAAGTAGGGTCTTTGTAAAAGATGTTTTGCAAACCAATCAGCGTATTCAAATGTCAGCTATTAGTTTTACGAAACTGAACAAAACGTAGATATTGTAAATCCAGACAAAAATATTACCGACAATTTGATGGTTTTAAGAAGCGTTAAAAATGTCTAGTAAAATATTTTTCCACGTCTATGCCTGACATTAATTATTCAACAAATTTTTGAAAAATAATTCTAGATTTTGAGAAAAGCGTACGCTATGTCAAATTTATAACAAAGTTTCTTGTCATGGAGACTATGTTCGTGGCTTACGGAAAAGGAAGGAATCTCTATGAGTCTCTTATTGACGTCCAATTGTCAGTAATATTGATTTATTACTTTTTATTTATAATGAAAATCCGGGAATAGATAAACAAATAGGTGTGCCGTTATTTACTACCCTAAAACAACAAGAAAGAGACTTTCATTTTTCTTGTCAGTTTTGAAAGATTTTTGTTAATAATTAATCTGTGTGATGAGTAAGAAACATTAACCTTCCGAGAATATTTTGAAATATCACCATAAACGAGGCGTCAGGGAAGTGATCTTATGATAATATGTGTCTGACGAGACGATCCCAGTGGAAGCTCCGTTCCATGTATGACGATAAACTACATCCGGCAGTACAACCTCTGATCAGGATGTGTCAAAAGAGTGGAACCATCTTTTAACTACTCTTGAGCCCAGATGGTAGCAGGCTTACGGCCTATCACCTAATACACCGGTTCTCGCTCGATTACCGAAGTTAAGCAACGTTGAGCCTGGTCAGTACTTAGATGGGTGACCGCTTGGGAATACCAGGTGCTGTAAGCGTATAGTGTCGGGTGTGCGTTGTGGTGCAGTGGATATCAGCTCGGAAAGAGAAATCGGTGAGCCGAGTTCGAATACCACGTGAATACCCTGCATTCACTTAAGCACACTGGTACCCTTGGGAAAGGTATTAATGCCGTCCATTCCCTCCAGTTAAATAAAAAGGGTAGGACTTGGGGATCCTGCTCTTAAAAAACAAATCCCAATGAATCGTGAAAACAAAAACGTTGTAAAAATAAAATAACCTTACCCAAAATCACTGGTTATGACCTTAAAATGATCCCATAAGGTCGTTAAGCCTAACAAACAAACCAGATGTTAACACCTATTAGAGTTCCAGCTATAGGCGAACAGTTAACTGGTGTTTAAATATTATGAAAATATAAAAATGCATTCTATAGTAAAAAAGAAATTACCGAAGATCCCTAGGAAATCAAATGTCAACATAAAATGACCCATAATGAGTTGAGATGTCGTTGGAAAAGACAAACCAAAGCAGTGTAAGTTACTGTAGAAAAATGTATAAAAAACATTTCTTGGGTTGACACAAGTTTCTAAATTAAACGATAGATGATACGGTTTGGCAGTCGTTGATGGTCGTACTAGCTTGAAGGCACAAGTCATCGTGACGGAGAGCTTGAGTGTACCTCCCTTGTTTGAAGTAGTGACTGTGAAACAAGATAACCGGTTAGTGTACAGGGGACTAGCACGGAAAGTGGAATCAAAGTTCAGAGTTCAAATCACCCTCCTTCTGATATTTCCTATATCTAATCATTCTTTCTCATCACTTTCTCCTTATGTAACCCCCTAATCACTCTTTCTCATCACTTTCCCCTATGTAATCCCCTGCGCAACAGTGGCAGTGAAGTGCCTTGCTTGGGGTGAAATGATTATATATATATATATATATATATATATATATATATATATATAAGGGAGGAATGGGATATTTAGCTTTATCAGAACAACCAATCTCGGAGAAATCAATGTTAGAGAAACGATTAGCCCCGCAAGGCTATATTGTTCTAGATACACCCCCATGGTTATGGCTGCAGTGCATGTGTTGCTCTTATTATCCTAAGGTTTATGGAACTTGTGATCGACAATCAAACAAATATTCGTAAAAGGTTTTGAAGTTAAGTCACTTGCTTAAGCGGCACTCCTCGTTTTAACGATTTGTGTCTTAGCGGCGAATAATGACGACACATTTGGGATATTTATTTTTCATTTTTAGTTTTTTTACTAATGCTCGCACAATGCAAACCCCAAGATCTACTAAAGGTAGGGAGTTACTGAATGATGATGTATGAACGTAAAAAGAGGTAATAAACGTAGTTTATAAGATCACTAGCAGTTTAGTCTGGTTTCACTCGGGTAGTTTAAGGAATAATAAGAATAAAAAACATATGATGAATTTACATAGCAAATACTTGCACAAGGACCACCATCGTCTCTTTTATAGATATAGCCTATCAGTTTAGCCCGGTTTCACTCGGGTAGTTTAAGGAATAATAAGAATAAAAAACATATGATGAATTTACATAGCAAATACTTGCACAAGGTCCACCATCGTCTCTCTTATAGATATGGACTATCAGTTTAGCCCGGTTTCACTCGGGTAGTTTAAGGAATAATAAAAATAAAAAAAACATATGATGAATTTACATAGCAAATACTTACACAACGTCCACCCTCGTCACATTTATAGATATAGACTGGCAGTTTAGCCCGTTTTCACTCGGGTAGTTTAAGGAATAATAAGAATAAAAAAAAAAACATATGATGAATTTACATAGAAAATAGTTACAGAACCTCCAGCCTCGTCACTTCTAAAGATATAGATAACGATGTAGAATGTCTCAATCGGATTAGGGGACGGGGAAGGAAAACACATATAGATATAGAGAGTATAAAATGGGGTGATCTATTCTATATTATAATCAATACATAAACTGATCCCTGACTTTATGAGGTGATAATAAATATTTTTCTACCCTTAATTTTGGCTTTCTGAAAAATTTCAAGGTGTCGTTAACGTTCTAAAATTGTGATCTCCATCTGAGCGCAATTCCCGTCGAATCTATCAAACAAACAAATACTTACACAACGTCAGCATTCATCACTTTTATAGATAGAGATGTCGGAGTGATTTGATTTGATTTAGTTTTGTTTACCGGCATAGAAACACTTTATGGGTCATTTAATGCTGAAACGTATTTTTCTTTCGAGCTGTGGTTTTTTTTCTCCCACAGAAAATGTTGTGGTATTTTTTGGTGTATTTTTAAATTTTCATTTTTTGACTCCACTTCATTATTAACCCATATTTGAAACTCTAACATGTACTCCCATCCTCGAATTAAGAGTATCATGAAACATTTATTTAATCTAAAAGAGTAGACTTTAATGACGATGTCAGTTGAGCGATAATTGTCTATCCCCAAAGATTAACTCACTAAAGTCTTCTCATTTTATTTCCCTCTCAGCAAACCTTGGTGTTTTAGTGGAATTATCGCCCTGCTTGGAGTGGGGAATGATTCAGATAAATTCATTAAGTTAAAGAATTGAAGTTAACGACACAACCGTATCCCTTCTATAGATAAAATAAAATTTTTAATTCGTAGTTACCTGATTCGACAGACATTCGATTAAGGCAGTTCTGCTAAAATATGATAACTTTTTTTTTTATTCGTATCACCCCGAGCAAGGCTGTAACGCCACTGATGTGCAGGGGGCTACATAATAGTGAAAAGATAGGAAAAGAGAAAGCCGGAAACCACATTCTAAACACGGAACAAGGGATGAGCCTCTTAACCTGTTCAATAGACGTGGGTGGAGTGTGAACCGGGCGATAGATAGATCTATCTGTTCCAATTGAAAAAAAAACAAAGTGAAAAGATTGGCAAAGAGAAAGCCGGAAAGCACATCCTAAACAGGGAACAAGGGATGAGCCTCTTAACCTGTTCAATAGACGTGGGTGGAGTGTGAACCGGGCGATAGATAGATCTATCTACTCCAATTGAAAAAAAACAAAGTGAAAAGATTGGAAAAGAGAAAGCCGGAAACCACATCCTAAACAGGGAACAAGAGATGAGCCTCTTAACCTGTTCAATAGACGTGAGTGGTGTGTGAAGCAGGCGATAGATAGATCTATCTACTCCAATTGAAAAAAGAAAAAAACAAAGTGAGGAGATTGGAAAAGAGAAATCCGGAAACCACAGCCTAAATAGGGAAAAAGGGATGAGCCTCTTAACCTGTTCACTTGGGTGGAGTGTGAACCGGGCGATAGATAAATCTATCTACTCCAATTAAAAAAAAAACAAAGTGAGAAGATTGGAAAAGATAAAGAATATGAAACAATAACAATATGATAATGTAAATAACAACAAGTTCTCATTATAGAAATCCTGACGGAAATATATATTTTTTGTTCTATTTCCGCTTCTTTAATTTATTTTTATTTTTCTCTAATGTTTTCAGTCGTTTGAACTTTGGTATCGAGGATATAGCTTGTTCAGTGCGGTTTCTATGGGAACTTGCACCATCACCTTCTATGAAAGTAGTTAATAAAAATTCTAAATATAAACTTAATACAGAAAAAGTTTGAATCCAATATAATTTCTTCTCTTTTTTTTTTCCATCTTAATTTCACTCATCAAAGCGCATTGTACTTAATTCGGTCCTGGCGGCTAAAAATCAAACTAGTCTCGTCACTGAAGACCATAAAAAGGCTTTATTTTTTTTATTGGTCGACTAATCAAAAACGTTTTGAGGCAGGAACTGAGGTGGCTTCTTTTTCTATTTTATTTTTTGCCGACGAGTTTCTGTAAAACATCAGAATTAACATATTTTTTTATTTGGCACTAAACCCCTGCGTTGCTGAAATGTCGAAATGCAGTCTTATAAAATAAGCAATAAAATAGAAGAAGCCAATGTGAATTTCATGAAACACATTTTTCCTTTTTCGTTTTTTGGTTTCTTAAGAGTTTCAAATTACAAAAATTGGACAGCTAAAGACTATGGCGATCGCCAATAAATTAACTAAATGAAATGAACTCGCCGTCACTTCATTATTTAAGGTATTTTTCCGAGGTAAAACCGAAAACTTTAATACATAATCTTAAATGCAGGAGTCAACATTAAATATTAACGATTACATTTTTTTATATATTTTTTTCAAGCCGATTAAAAAAAATTTTCTAAACGAAAAGTTTGCAAATTACTTTTGCAAATTTTTTTTGCTGCATTGACTAGTTTCACATGGAAAAAATTGTCCACTCTTCAACTGAATTGTAAATAATCAATTGCATATCAAAGATTTTTAGTAAAACTCTATTTTTACTTCATGTGTCGTGACGGAAGCTCAACATAGTGAAGGTTATCAAGCCTGTCTTATTAAATCGATTTACGATTGAATCGTGAGTTCGAACTTTACTGGGTGTCCCATAAATTTCAGCCTCATACCACATCTAATCTACGCTTAGAAAATCACCTATTCAGGACAAAGACGGTGATAGTTCTCCCTAAATTTTATTCTTTTGTAGTTTTGTGTCATTGATAAATAAACAGACCTTATGAAGCAGTTAAACAATATTAAAAGGAAGTAACAAATAAGCAGCGGAAATGTGGTTCTACGGAAGGATGCTGCGGATATCATGGACCGAGCGTGTGAGCAATGATGAGGTTTTGGAAAGAATGGCAACGAAAAGAAAAACTAATATTGAGCATCAGGAAGAGACAACTGTAGTTCCTGGAACATGCAATGAGGAAGAAGGACTTGGATAACATGATACTAACTTGGCCAGATAGAGGGAAAATAAGACAAGGGAAAGCATCGGATAACATATTTGATGGCCTGAGTAGGTGGATGACTGAACGGGGGTTGTTTGGTGTAACAGGAGAAAGAATGCTAAGAGCCACCAGGGATAGGAAGACGTGGGAAGCGATGATCGTCTACGTCCTGAAAGGACAGGGCAGATAGAAGAAGAATACATTTGCCAACTGTTTATAAGAAATTATAATGTGAATATAAAGTGGGGGATCAAATCTATATTATAATCAATATATAAACTGATCCCTCATTTTGTGGCCATGCTAGTTTCTATACATTTATATTCTAGATTTATAGTCTTGACGTAGTGGATGGCAGAGCGGGGTTTTGGGTAGTGTAACAGGAGAAAACGTGCTAAGAGCCACCAGGGATAGGAAGACGTGGGAAGCGATGATCGCCTACCTCTTGAAATGACAGGGCACATAGAAGAAGAACAACAACAACAAATATCATTAACGTATGCAAAAATAAACGTAAGCAAACTTATCTAATATAAACTATACATGAATTAGTTTTATGGTGAGGGTTAGTATTGAAAACCTTGATGAAGACTTTTTCGATGTTTGTTTATAGCTATAAAATTAAAAATAATGCACACGACTAAAAAATAAAATTTCAGCGAATATTTACAGTAATAAAATAAAAATTATCATCATATACCCCCAAACAAGTCATTTTACTGCCAGTGTTTTGCAGGGGTTACATAGGAGAAAAGTTATGAGAAAGAGTGAGAGGTTATAGGGGTGTCAGGAAGTAGGTAAGAGAAGGATTAGAATACTATCTATCTATCTATCTATTTATCTATCTATCTATCTATCTCGGACTTTTCATATCTACCTTTCTTTTTTTTATAATCTTATCGCTCCCAAGCAAGGCATTTTACTGCCACTGTTTTGCAGGGGCTACATAGGAGGAAAGTTATGAGAAAGGGTGAAAGGTTATAGGGGTGTTAGGAGGAGGGTAAGAGAAGGATGAGAATACAGTTTTGAGTGAAGAGGTCGGAGAAAGGGACATGAGATAGAGGATGCAAGTCAGTGAGATAGGAGATGACAACTGATTTTACAGTTAAAATCTTGGAGATTGTAGCTGTCGGGGATGCAAGTAGTAGAATTTGCGTTTACATTTTATTCGTTTCACAGTATAATTGTCGGACCTAGTTGCTAATGTTGTAGCTCGAGTAAATTCATATATAGAGGGCACCAGTGAGCTAAGTTCATCGGAGCAAAACCCTTGAAAGTATTTGTAGAAGAGACACAGGGAAGCAACATTTCGCCGGTGAGAAAGTGACTTTATCTGAGCTGCCAAGTCGAGATCGATTACATTGCAGATTCTTCGTTGGATTTTGTCAAGGACCCCTAGGTGGATAGCAGGAGCATCCGACCAGATATGGCAGCAGTATTCAGTGCACGGGCGGATGGTAGATTTATATATGTGCGGGATTGTTTCAGACGGGAAAAACTTCCTGGCCCTACACAGAGAACTGACTTTCTTAGCAGCGGATTTAGCTATGTAGTCATTCCACTTGAGGTCTGTTGTGAGAGTTTACCCGGAATATTTCATCGGAAGATCCTATTTCAATGTTAATGACTCTTCTCAAACCTACAAGAAATATATAAATATTCACTGTTGGCGGAATATTTATGTCATATCCAGGAATGAGAACCAGTTGTTCAAATTTAGCCTCCTGTTTGTTGCTTTGTTTTGTTACCGTCAATTGAGTACTATGGGAAAATTGTGAACTTTAAAAACAATAGCTACTCACCGCTATTTACGCATCGTTCCCTATCAATATTGACCAATCTTGACTAGTAGAATTTGTATACCAAAATCTGCCTTTCTCCATCGTGCGCTAATTACTCAGAGGTAGAATCTCTGACTGATATTAAATTGGTCGGGTTTCAATTCTGGTAGGAAACAATCAGATGTCTGATAAGTTGAGAAACAGGACTGTGTGCGGATGACTATATATATTATAATTTTGTTATTACAATGCTTTATAAAAGCTTTTATATTACTACACAAAACCTTACATGTTTCCGAAAAATAGTGTTCTTTTTCAGGTGACATGTTAAAATAAATGATGGAACCGATTTATTTAGAAAATATAACAGGAATTCTTAGTTATTAAGAAAATTAAAGAGTGGTATTCGGAGAATATGCTTGTAGGTGCGTCAATATTGTTTAGTCAAAAATGAGAATTAGGTTGAACTATGAAGTTGAAAATTTGGGACGGGAAACAGAGTAGCCTGATGTCAAGCCATGAAACTTCTTAATTTTGTTTGGGTAAGATACATAGTGGTGCCATACATTATTTAAATTGGTAGACAATAATTTTTAACAGTAGGTTGGATTTTAGGGTTTTTTAAATTATATTTTGTACTACCTCATGAGTTAAAGGGGCTAGATTGTATAGGTTAGAATTAGAGTTAAATAGTTATGCTATACTAAGGTATATTGTAGTTAAGAAAACCAAATAAGTTTTGTGTGGGTCATTTATTTTAGTAAAATATTTTTTTTAATTTTTAAGTTATGTTGGAGCATAAGTTATAAATGAATCATTGTAATTAATTAAATTTGAAAGAAAAATATTTTTGATGTTTGCATAGAATCGCCAATTCATCCTTAGGATTCAGTAATAGTTTATTTTTAGAGAACCTTAAAGTCGGCGGCTTTTCATTCGGACACAGAGAGCAGATTTCATAAAAACGACTTGCAGTTTCCTGTTTTTTTTTATCAGAATTTTCAATTTTTGGGGGTTTTACTTATATCTTTTAACTTAAAAAAAATAGTAAAACGATACAAATAAAACCCCAAAAATAAAATGGAAAATTCTGGAAAAGCTGCAGATTTTAAGGTTGCATAGCTTGTGGTTGCCAGTACTGGAAGTTGGGATTGTCAACTATTGCATATCCTTATTTTTGAATGTTGATCAAACAGCGACTAACAGTGCTCGGAGTCGGTTCAGATAAGACCAGTAAGTCCAGGCAATTCAGATCTAATTTTCAAGATTAGTAAAATCTAGAACAAAGGTCGGCAACCTTTTGAAGAGAGCGGATCAGACAGCTATGCAAATCTCGAAGGAGGGCCATGATATCAAATGTACTGTAATAAATTGTCTCGACCTCAAACTGCTCCGTCCAGGATTCCGCCATTGTCTTGACGTTTAAAGAAATAACAATGAAGTTAATGTTATATTATTTAAACAAGGTTCTTTATCTTATTACAAGACTAACAGAATAACAACAAACACACTCAACAAACAATGGAAATTCCTTAAAATAACAAAATACAGTTAGAAATGGCAAATTATCTAATAAGACATTTGTTTCTCTTTATTGTTCGACAACTTCTCCACATCAGTTGATGCATTTGGTCATCAGCCAACCTTGTTCTTAAACGAATTTTGATGTATTTCTTTTTCGTAAAAAGTTTGTTCTCTAGCATATATTTTTCCAAATAATGATTCCATCGTTTTCGCATGATTCAATAGACGTTTATATTTCCCGATTGCCAAAATATATTTCTTAAGAAAGTCAGCAGTGCATTTGAAATTATATTTTGATTTAAAAAATCGTGGCATTGCAAGTCGCTGAACTCTAACTGATAATTTCTTTGCCACTTTCTCAGCAAATTAATTAGATAATTAGTGTCGAGGTGTTAAGTTGGAGGGCCTGACAAAACTTCTTTGCGGGCCGGATGTGGCCCTGGGACCGGGGGTTGCCGACCCCTGGGACCGGGGGTTGCCGACCCCTGGGTCTAGAGGATACTACGTAGTTTGTAATTACTCGAATGTAAGGGAGATAGCAAGAAATAACGACTACAGCTATTTGGCGAGTTTGTGTGAATGGATGGCGGAGCAGCGTATGGGAAGGTGAGTTGAATATATGGATAGAAATCCTATAATATGTTAGAAAAAGTAAGGAACAGGTAGGAAAAGTATCTTTAATGGAACATCTTTTAATTTATTATGTTTCTTAACAGATTTGTTTACAAGACACGAATTTAATGATTACTAAAACAATAAAGAGGCAGCAGATTGGTAGGCTGCGCGCCTCGGCGGAGGGTAATGGTTAACAAGCTCATCTCACTAGAATCATTATAACTGAGTAGTGAGTTCGATCCTCACTGGGTGACCCCTACTTTCAGCCGTGTGTCACGTCTAAGCTACGTTTAGAAAATCACATTCCTCCATGTTTGGGTCATTCAGTCAGTTAAGTGCCATACGTGATACACGCTTGGGCGATCATATCTCAAAAGAGACATGACTGACTTGGCAAAAGATTACCCAGCAGTAGGTTGCCATTGCTTTCTGCGGTAGACTGGTTGCCGACCAAGGCTATAGAACCCAATCTGTCCTGTTATTTAACCCATAACTGGAAGGAATAGATGGATTAATACCTTTCCCAATGGTATTTGCGCGTAAGTGAAGGCCATGAATTCAGCTGGAATTCGAACTCGGCTCCCCGACTTCTCGTTCCGAACCGATATCCAATGCACCAGACGCACCCATGGTTGGGTGCAGAGCTAAAATCCCTGCCCCATAAAAAACATTTTGTTACAGAAACAGCAAAAACGCTGCCTTACACACCATTGGGTGTAACGAAAAGTTTTTTTTTATATTGGGATGTTGACTGGGGTGTAATTTCATTTGCCGCTTATAATAAAGCAATAGATATTCATTTTAAATGTAGGAAACGCTTGCCTGTTTATATGGATGTGTGCCTAGTGTACTAAATGCATAGACCTTTGTTTAATTGTAAGTGTGTATAAATATATATTTAAATGAATGTGTTTGAAATAATGTACGTATCAAGTGTATTCATATATATATATATATATATATATATATATATATATATATAACAGGTAGAAAAATTGTCTTAATTCTAACATGTTTCACTTTATTAAATTTCGATAAATTTTCGTTTAAAGTCCCGTCCCTTTTCCCTTTCAAATTTATCCAAAATAGTATTATATCTGTGCAAATGTATATGCTGAACTCAAATCAACTGTTAGTTATTGAAGAAACCTACCCTTTTTTTTTAATATCTAAATGTCCATAAAAAAACGAACTATATCTCGCACTTTTTCTCTCCTGTAACTCTCACGAAATCATGTAATTAACTGACGTACTGCGTAATGCAACGAATTTTGGCAAATTTTTGCTCGATTTTTCTTCATTTACTGATACTTCCGGCGATGTACTTCCAGTAAAAAAAGTAATGCGCTATTGTATTTCTACGCTTATTACTTTCATGACAGGAAGTACATCGTCGGAAGTTTCAGTAAAGGAAGAAAATCGACCAAAAATCGATAGAAAATTGCTGCCTACGTCATTCTGCAGTTAATTACATGACTTCGTGAGAGTTAAGGGAGAGAAAAAGTGCGAGATATAGTTCGTTTTTTATGGACTTTCAAAGGAAAAAATGTAAGTTTCTTCAATAACTAATTGTTGATTTGAGTTCAGCATATACATTTGAACATAAATAATGCTATTTTGGATAGATTTGAAGGGAAAAAAGCGGTTGGGACTTAAAATGAATATTTACCTAAATTTCGTCATAAACATTTGAATAAGACACCGATTTAAAATTTTTAAAAATTATAAACAAAAAGAGACAATATTGGAATGCTGATTTCATTGGTCAGATACGTGTTATGTGTAATAAAGAAATATATGTCCATTTCAAGTCCTGCTTATTTATATGGATGTGTGTCAAGTGTAATAAAATCAACAGACGTTTACTTTAAATGTAAGTGAGTATAAATGTATGTTTAAATGTATCTGGGCAAAATAGTGCAAGCCTCAAGTATATTTAAACGATGGACGATTTTCTAAATATATGTATGAGAAAATCATGATTGATTAAACGTACCAGTGTGTGTGTTTATGAGTAGGTGACGTTTGAATGCTAAAGCGAAATGTGGTTTCGTTTGAAATTGTAGCGAAATAAATATACAAGTATCAATCGACGGACAATTTTTTTAAAAATATGTGTATGGGAAAATTGGTGGCTAAATATAGGACTGTATAGTCTACACTCTACCATAATATACACCGGGTTATGAAGTACGTTAATTAGGGATTATTCAAGATTAGAATTCTAGCGAACTTCTACTCTCCATCTTTGAAGCATTTACGTTTGTAGGACATTCATTTTGGGGTAAAAAGTAGACATTCAACAATGTCCAACTCGGACTTGAACGATGCTAAATTTCATTCTATAACACAACAGACATCGGCACTAAAAAGTCAGTGTCAAGTTGTGATCATTTTATATTAACAATGAAAATCAGACACAACTTTGGCAATGAGCTGATATGGCTTTCAAAATTTCCTTAAGGAACGTAATTATATTAAGGAATGACTAAAGAAACCCGTGGCAAAGAGCACAACTGGAAAGAGTTTATTAGCAAGCAAATAAATTACAATATGAATTTCTTTCTATTTTCTTTTAAATATGACATCTTTTATTCGTTCTTTTTTCGTGTTTGGTCCTCGCGCCGACTACCAAGCAATTGCAGGGAATGAACACTTTTCTTAACTAGCATTTTAATAATCAATTTTATTTTATTTTATTCTATTTTTGTTTTTGTAGTGACACTGGCAAATTAATATGCCTAATTTGCATAAGGGCAAGAGAGATCTTATATAACTCGGTCACTGAGAATAAGTGGCTAAGTGACGTATCACAACACTTTATTGTATATTGTTGTGCAGGCTGGAATAAAATAAACAAAAGACCCAAAACTCAATTGTAATATTAGAAACGTTGTGCGTCCTATGAATTACTCAATATATTTCGTAAGGATATTTACTCTTCTCCCTCACTTGAGAGAAATGTGACATAAGGTCTTTTTTTAATTTAGCGAACATGAGCAGGGGTCGTGGTCAAATATTACCTAAGCGTTGAATAGGTTCAAAATGTGTCTTAAACTGGTCTTATTTGGTCTTATTTTGGACCCCAACCGGAAGGCCGGGGGCCAAGGTGATATTTGCTTTTCTCCCCCATCTGAGAGAGATGTGACACAAGGTCATTTTTAATATGGGGAACATGAGCGCATACGCCCAGGTCGTGGTCAAAACATTACCTCTCCACCGCGGTGGATAGGTTCAAAACCGGTCTAAACTGGTCTTATTTTGGTTATTGTGAACCCCAGCCGAAGGCGGGAGCCAAGGTAATATATTTCTTAAGGTTAACTTAGTCAGGTCAATCAGTCAGTTAAGTGCTTTCTGCGATAGATTGGTTGCCAGGCAAGGCTATAGAACCCAATCTGTTCTGTTATTTAACCCATAACTGGAAGGAAGAAGACGGATTAATACCTTTCCCAAGGTTATTTGCGCGTAAGTGAATGCAATGAATTCAACTGGAATTTGAACTCGGCTCCCCAATTCCTCGTTCCGAGCCGATATCCACTGCACCTCAACGCACACCAAATATTGATATGAAGGTTGAACTCATATGCCGTAACGGTTTTGCATTAACTGGTGGAATTAAATTTGGCTTTATTGGCCTGAAGGATACAGGTACGTAATCGTTGAGCTAAAACTGTTCAAATGATTTTCTTACTGACGCTCCAACAATTATTCTTCGGTGGTTAGACTTTTCCAGAACTGTAGGCTTTTAATTTATATTGCCAAATATGGTGCACATCCCAAATGGTTAAGCATACAGTGAATATGGAAGGCATTATCAATTGCTTTCAAGCCTCCATATTTCGCATAGGCATCACAGTAAGTGTCATGGAGTGATTGGCAGTATGACAAGAAAATTTTACCGTCCATACCTGGAGAAAAAGGTCTTTATTTAAATCATATAGAACCTTTTTGCTACTTCCATGCACTTAGGCAAAAACATGATTGATTTTCATAGACCGTTACAAATCAAACAAGGACTTTTTTTTCGTTTGCTATGACATATTCTTTCTATTAAAAAAAAAGAGATTTGGCAAATATTGCAAAAGTTCGAATTCCAGTTGAATTCCTTGCATTCACTTACGCGCAAATACCATTGGGAAAAGTATTAATCCGTCTATTCCTTCCAGTTATGGGTTAAATAGCAGGACAGATTGGGTTCTATAGCCTTGGTCGGCAACCAGTCTACTGCAGAAAGCAATGGCAACCTACTGCTGGATAATCTTTTGCCCAGTCAGTCATGTCTCGAAAGAGACATGATCGCCCAAGCGTGTATCACGTATGGCAATTTACTGACTGAGGGCATATTCTTTCTATTAAGAAAAAAAAGATTTGGCAAATATTGCAAAACGGAAAATATAATAATTCACAAAATAAGCAAAACAGGGTATATTGCCAAGATGGGATTCGTCTTTAAAAGATAAAATTTATCTAGAAGTGTTTCATACTTCTCAGTCAGTCAGTTAAGTGTCATACGAGATACACACGTAAGCGATCATGTCTGGAAAGATGTCTTGACTGACTAAGTAGAATATTATTCCGAAGTAAGTTGCAATTATTTTCTGCGGTAGTTTGGTTGCCAGCCAAGGCTATAGAACCCAATCTGTCCTATTATTTGACTTGTATTTAGAGGAGGAAGATATGTATCATATTATTAAGTAGTAATTAGTGGGGATCAGTTTATTACTTCATAACAATATAAAACTGATCCTCCACTTTATGCCCAGTGTGTAGCCTTAATCATGTTTCCATCTATTATCAGTCAGTTAAGTGCCATACGTGAAACACGCTTGGGTGATCATGTCTCGAAAGAGACATGACTGACTGGGCAGAAGATTATCCCGCAGTAGTTTGCCATTGCTTTCTGCGGTAGACTGGTTGCCGACCAAGGCTATAGAACCCAATTTGTCTTCTTATTTAACCCATAACTGAAAGGAAGAGACGGATTAATACCTTTCCCAAGGGTATTTGCGCGTAAGTGAATCCAAGGAATTCAATTGGATTTAGAACTCGGCTCCCCAATTTCTCTTTCTGAGACGATATCCACTGCACCACAACGCACAATATATATATAACTTCTCACATATCTTCACTATACACATATTTATCACCAAATGATACGTTTAACCCGAACGAGGATCTCTCGATTAAGCAAATACAATGGGCGTTCATAGTTTAGGAACATCTAATTATCCGATCAGCAACATCAGATAGTAATTCTATCAGGAAAAGTTGTTTCGTCCCCATACTAAGAGGATTCAAGCAAAATAAGCACAAAACACCTTAGTTGAGTTGGGAACTCGAGTCGTTGAATGCATTTTACCTGATTTTAACCATAAGGATAACCCCGCTACAAAAAAGAAATAAGCGATAATATGGACACAAAGAACGAATAGACTGCTGTATGGGATTAATTTATAAGACAGGCCAGTAT
Source organism: Ascarosepion bandense (assembly GCA_037127315.1). NCBI lineage: Eukaryota > Metazoa > Mollusca > Cephalopoda > Sepiida > Sepiidae > Ascarosepion > Ascarosepion bandense. The sequence goes on from JBBBDQ010001952.1 coordinate 492,785, forward strand.
GCTACCACTTCCAGATGAATTTGAAAAATAATTCACGTATAGATCCATGCTAGCTTGAGACTGGCGGATGACGCGCGCACAACCGCGATAATTGATAGAAATTAATAACCAATAATATGAACATAAAAGTCCGTTAAGTTTCATGATAAGATTTACGATCGTTTTACTATTAGATTATACATTTCTTTTTAATCATCTCACCCCAAGCAAGGCGAAAAGGCCACTGATGCGCAGTGGGATGCGTAAGAGTGAAAAGATTGGAAAAGAGAAAAACCGGAAACCACATCCTAAACAGGAAACAAAGGATGAGTCTCTTCACCTGTTCAATAGACGTGTGTGGAGTGTGAACCGGGCGATAATTTAGTCTATCTACACCAATATGTGAAGATACGTATATGTAAGCGTAACATATGTGTGTGTGCATGTATCAGAGTTTGTGCATATGTACATGCTTCGTTTATGCCTAAATGCAGCCCCATATATATATATATATATATATATCTGCAGACAGATATTTCGCGATATTATAGCTCATCAGTACGGTTAAACATCCGATTGCTTCTAGGCATGATTGAAACCTGACCGAATTGTGGTGGATCTATTTATGTGAAGGTCTATGTAACCTCTCTGAAGATGGCTCATGTGAGCCGAAGGCTTAGAACCAGCATAACAGAACAATATCCAAATGTTGGACAATTGTTGTCTTTATTTTCACCTAAAATTAAAGCCAAAATATGATGTTTAGAACGACTCATGATTAAACATAATAGACATGCATTATCTTTTATATTTAACAGTATGTTTGGAATATATATATATATATATATATATATATATATATATATATTAATCGTTTCACACCAAGCAAGGCAGTACCACCACTGATGCGTAGAGGGCTACATAAGAGATTAAAAGTTTAGGCAGAAAGAGATGAAGAGAAAGTCGAACCAGTTACAAAGGGTGACAGAGAAAGAGCAAGAGAAGGATGGGTACACAGGTGTGAAGACAGAGTGAGAAAGGAAAAGAACAAGATACACGGGGTGATGTAGAAAGGACTGGATTCAAGTGGATAAGAGATTGGTATTGACATTGCATTTAAATTCCTGGAGGTTATAGCCGTGAGAACAGCATTATACGGAAGGGAGTTTCACAGGCGGAAAGTGCGAGAAAAGAAGCTGATGGAGTAGAATTTTGGGGAGAATTGTCAGTAGAATTGGTATATGAATCTACCATCCGCCCGTGCATTGAATACTGCTGCCATATCTGGTCGGGTGCCCCTGCTATTCTCCTCGGGCTTCTCGACAAGGTTCAGAGGAGGGTCTGTAATGTGATAGATACCGACTTGGCAGACCGCCTTCCACACGATTGCCTCCACGACGGCTACAATCTCCAGGAGTTTAAATGTAAGGTCAATAGACACCTCCTAACACACTAACCTGCTCCCATTCTATCAAACACTCTTCCCATCTGCCCAACCCTCATCCTCGGTATCCTTACTCATCTGTCAACTTCCTCCTGACATTCCCTATGTCTAACCACTCCTTCTCTTTACCTTCCCCTATGAAGCCCCATGCGCAATAGTGGCAGTGGAATGCCTTGCTTGGGGTGAGATGATTAAAAAAAAATGACAACAGTATTCTATGCCTGAACGGATGGTTGATTTGTATTTTTTTTTTAATCATTTCACCCCGAGCAAGGCGGAAACACCACTGATGTGCAGGGGGTTACATAAATGTAAAAAGATTAATTAGAAAAGAGTGAGGAGTACAAACTAGTTAGAAAGGAACAATAGAAAGCAGGTGCGATGACAGATACATAGGTGGAGAAAAAGGGAAGGTTATACAGGGGTGGGGGGAGAGCTAGAGTCCAGTGGTTAGTACATGAGTATTGACTTTGTACAAGATGCTTTCAGGGAGACACGCTTGGTCCATGCTTATAGGGGGACGCAGGAGAGTCTTCCTGTGATAGTTGACAGATAGCAATTCCGTTTTAGAAGCTTTTGGATTTTACAAGCCATTTTTTAACCCAGTCTACCACAGAGTGATTTTCCTCTCAAGATCAGCAGCGAGGTTATTATATGCGTGTGTATGTGTGTGCTTGTGTTTGTCTGTGCGTGTGTATGTGTGCGTGTGGGTGTGCGTCTGCGTGTAGACTTAATAGTCCGGCCGGTCAATGAAAATCGAGGAAGAAAAGGACAACAAAAATGACAACAATATTGTCAATATGTGTGATGATATTTAGTTTCTGTTAATATAACATTTGATTCAACCAAAGCACAAAAAAAATCATTTTAAATATTTTAAAGTCGAAAGTTTTAGACACGACATGTGCTTTGTCAGTGGAAAGAGAAATGAACAATGAAGTAGGAATCTCTTTTTCCGGCAAATTGTTGTTGTGTTGCGTATTTTCCCTCCAGTGTTTTTGATTACTATAAGAAAGATGTTGGATTTGTCTTAGTAGTTTTTTACAATTAGATTTGTGGCAGGTTTTTTTTTTTACAAGTTTTTCTGTGGGAATAGTATTCTCTGAATAAGCCTAAATTACATTTTAATAGGCGATCCTATTTTGAAAATTTATTTGGACACGGACATTGAACATTTTCGTCAGCACATAAATGAAGACGAAAAAAGACGCGTCTGACTTTACCAACCCTGTTATCTGGTTGGTTGAAATATGCAGCTACGTTAATATAGATGTTGTTGTTTTTGACGTTTTTTAATGAAGCGAAAAGGAAATGTTGTGCCTGTTTCATCGTCATAATTTACTAATAAGTCGTAGGTTTGATTACTATGTATGTACCTGGGGGCGTAATAATGTTATCAGTGATGACATATTGGAAAACTTGGCAGAATGATTTATTACGCGGGATGTTCTTTTGGTCAGGTAGTTATTTATGTATACTAGATGATGTTAAGAATGTGTGTATTTTAAGGGAGAATTGATGCCTGGAGTGAAATACATTTCCGTTAAATATCTTTTTAATTGTATAGTTTAGTTTTATGTACTGTAAATATTTTAGTAATATATATATATATATATATATATATATTTATATATATATATATATATATTAATGCAGGTTTCATTGAATAATATAGACAACTTTTGTCTATTAATTTTGTGTAGGATCCGTTCGTACCGTCTGATATACTTGATGGTGATATCGTTGAAAGACAACAAAAAATCACAGTAATTGTTGATTTTTTTATCGGGTCTAATCTTTCGGCTCACATAAGCCATTATTAAAGAATAAATATTAACACAGTAAACATAGAACATTTAAGTTATTAACAATAAAGAGAATTAAATTGAAAATACAAGTCCATCCCTACCGTGGCGGATGGCCAAAGACAGTGACAAAATAGTGGCGTTGTGGTCCCTGATCTGATTACAGGCATTTGAGTATTTTCTTATTATTTGGACTTGTATTTTCAATTTAATTCTCTTTATTGTTAATAACTTAAATGTTCTATGTTTACTGTGTGTTAAAATGTATTCTTTGATAATGGCTTATGTGAGCCTAAAGCTTAGACCCGATAAAAAAAATCAACAATTACTGTGATTTTTTGTTGTCTTTCAACGATATCACCATCAAGTATATCAGACGGTACGAACGAAAGCTTTAAAACTAATCCATGGTCCTGGAGCTCAGAATCTTTGGACGTTGGCACGAAACACTAAAAAGCAATAGTTGTTTCCACTTAAAGCGAAGCCATAGACTGAAATAAAAGTGAATGCATGTAAGTCAAATTTTGATTTCCTAGTATCGATATCAAATAAGTTTTTTTCGTCGTAAACTGAATTTTGAAGGCGAAATGAGTCCTCTGAGTCAATGATATCATGGCTGAGACTAAGAACTACAATTATACCTACTTAGAGCCAAACCCGAAGCAAAAACTAAAATAAAAGGGCTAAAAAAATACAAATATACAGGCAGATAAACAGACATACACATAAACATCTTGCCTTTTATATATGTATTTTATCGATTTTTTGCACTATTGTAAGAACTGCAACCTTGAAACGTCTGAATATCGTTTTTTATATCTTTGTCTATGAGTGTATCAAATTTGATTAAAATCGGACCATTCCTTCTATAACCCGATCTTTTAGATTATCGATTTTCGATATTTATCGGGGGTACCTCGACACAAAACCTAGCTAAAAACACTCGCAGACGCTTCTTATAGTACAACTGTGTAAATTTTCAAAAAATCGGTTTAGCCGTTTCTGAATCTATAAGTAACGGACACACACACGCACACACATACACACACACAGAGACGCACAGACAAAATTCCATTTAAGTATACAATAAAATTATATTGTAGAACTTTTAAACATTCTTCATTTGCAAACGACTTATTACGCGACATTGTTTTCTACCATGTGGTGTCTTCCGGCGATTTGCAATAACTGATTTTATCTTTTTTTTTTGTTGTTTTTTTTAAAGAACTCTCACGTAAGAGTGATTTTTTTAATACTCACGTAACGGGGAATTTTTGAACTAGCAATTTTTAAAATTACATGAAATTATAATGTTTTCATCCATGGTTGTATGAACCTAATAGGTATTTTTTGGTATGTTTACATTTATTCAAAATTTCTGTTCTTTCATTTAATAATTCATTTTTTTGGGGAATAGCATAATAGCTATTTTTTCCTCGCACAGTCTACATATTTTACCATTTTTGTAAGGCTTGACTATTTTCACTATATTCCACGTTATATCTGAGACTTTTCCATATTTTAATTTCTATTTCTACACGTGGCTAGCCAATTTTATACAATTTTCTAAGTTTTCTATTTTAAACATAGACCTGTGATTGCACCATCTGGACTAAAAGTGTCTTTGGTTGAGAAATTCCCTGTTACGTGAGCGTTCTTTCAAAAACAAAAACGGTAATATATATATATTAATTTTCAAAATTCAAAGGTGTCGGATGTACATTTCGACATAGGATCTCTAATAGAGATTCTACGTGACGTCATCGACATTGTATTTTCCAAATGGCGAAGGCCCTGGGGTAGAGTGTTGATGGGTTTTAGGTTAACAACGGTCACAAAGTAGAAAAGGGCAGAGCTGGTAGTCGCGGGGTTACAGGGTGTCGAAATGGTATATTTAACGCAAGTAAAAATATTTACAATAAGGCCCTTCAAAAAAGCGGATATAAGAACAAGTTAACATATAATAAACTTACAATAAACTCCGAATCATCCAAAAATAAAAATAAAGGAAACTGAAGAAAAAGAAAGATAATTTGGTTTAACTCCACTTATTGTAAACTAACTAACATCAATATTGGTAAATATTTTCTCAAGTTAATAGACAAAAATTTTAATAACAGTAACCCTCGACGGAAGATTTTTAATAGGTACACCCTTAAAATTAGTTATTCTTGCACCCGAATATGGACAGCCTTATTAGTTCCCATAATAGGAGTATTCTGGTGAACTTGCGCAATGCTGAATCTAGGTCCGGAATTCTAAACGAATGCAACTGTAATTCTGTGGACGCCTTCCCGGTGGAGGGAAAATGCAAATCCCCCCCAGGTGATTTATGAAGCCCGCATTTCTTTATCTAACAAAAAAAAAAAAAAAAAAAAACGACTTCCGGACCTATATCGGTATGTCCACCGGTCCTTTCAAACAAAGACTGTATAACCACAGGTACTACTTCTCGAACCCCGGTCAGAGGTACCAGACAGCTCTTTCGCGGGCATTCTGGAAAATGAAAGAAGAAGGGCTGGATCCCGAAATTAGCTGGAAACTGATAGGTTCAGCCCGTATTCCGAGTAATTTTCGTGATAGGTGCTGTCTATGTTTCCTGGAAAAAATTTCAATATTAAAATACCCCCACCAACACCGGCTACTGAATCTTAGGAGGGAATTCATCAGTAAGTGCCGCCACCAGGCAAATTTTTCGAATACTTAAATTTAGAATTTAAAGCCCCGTTGACTAGATGTTAGAATATAAATTAAAAGGATTCAATTTAAGTTTTAATCTTAATTTTACCGTAACGTTAACCTTAAAATGTATTTTAACCCCGCTATCTTCCTATCCCAAGCTCCTTTAATTGCCTATTTTTAGAAAATATGGATTCTTTTACTAAACCCCTTTTTCCTTGGTTAACACATATTTTTTTCTCTAATATTTTTTTCTCTAAAATTTTTTCTCTAATAATTTTTAAACTGATAACTTCCTGTAATTGGCATTTAGCTCGTTTCGACCTAAAAGGTTTGATCAAATAAACTTAAATAAAAAGTCTTTAAAATCTTATATTGAAACCCATTCCTTCTCGCCTAAATGCACCTCTTCAAACAGCCCAAAATCTTAACTTTAAAAAGTAATTTAACTCATTTATTTGTCTATCTTTATAAAATATGAACTCCTATTCCTCCCCTTCCTAAATATACCGTTTCAACACCCTGTAACCCCGCGATTACCAGCTCTGCCTTTTCCACTTTGTGACCGTTGTTAACCTAAAACCCATCAACACGCTACCCCAGGGTCTTCGCCATTTCGAAAAAACAATGTCGCTGACGTCACGTAGAGTCTCTATTAGAGACCCCATGTCGAAATGTACATCCGACACCTTTGAATTTTGAAAATTTTCTCTAATTTATATTGGCTCCGTATTCTTAATACATTGAGTTCTCTGCCTGCATCACTTTTTAATGTTAAAAATTTTTTAGTATTGATTAGGATCAGGTTCTTGGAATTTACTTTCCTACTCTTCCATTTCGGATTAAAGAAAAACAATACTATAAAATAAACTATATATATATATATATATATATATATATATAGGGCCGTAGCTAATGCTAAAAAACACCGGGCACAGAGAAAATTGCCCGGATTTATTAGTTGCCAATGTGATGACGTCATCAGTGTCATCCGTTTCCAGAAACTATGATCTTGCTGATTTTTTCGGCTATTCCAATGGAAATTAGGCACAGAACGTGAACGAAAGCAGGAAATCGGGTTCGGACTTTCTGAGTATAACCAGTTTTTTCTCCCAAAATTAATAAATAAACAAACAGATCTTTACTGCGTTCATTCGGATGTTTTCTTCGTTTTTCTTTCTTTCTTTCTTTCTTTCTTTCTTTCTTTCTTTCTTTCTTTCTTTCTTCGTGGCTTGTTTAGTTTGATTTCTGACGAAGACATTTTTCCTTGCCCGGATTTTCACTATGATTGCACGGATCGGCCCAGACCCGTGCCCGGTGTGCACGGTAGTCAGATACGGCCATATATATATATATATATATAATTCAAATTTTCTAAGATCATATAGCTATTTCGATAGGTAAATATAACACCCATTTCATCAGAAGCATCAATGCATCATGGGAAAAAATTATTTGTTTGGATGTGTTAGAAATAAGGATAAGGCTAGAGTATATTTATAAGTAAAGGTTATCAAAAGCGACAGGGCCTACGTAAATAATAAAAATAACGTAAACTTGAAAGCAATCTTCAGGCCATCAAAATGGTGTCCAAGCATGAAATAGACTGTCGCTGCTAGATGTTGACCTCGTATAACCGTAGATTGATTTTTTTAAAATAGAATTTAACCAAAATATAAATCTACGCTCTGGATTTTCCCAAACTCTACCATTCCTGAAAGAATTATCACTTTCCCAAGCAAACATACACAACCACAAATATATTGGAAAATCAAGAGAAAACGGTTAAAAACATCAGTTTATGTTTTTATTGTGTACAGCACTTCTGTCTGTCTCCTGCCATAACAATCTAAAGACAGTTTAAAAAATATTCATTTTTAAAAACTCCCTTGAATATGACTCGCTTATTTTTTGCCAGCTTTGAATTATGACGCATTGTATTTTCCACATATTTCTGTTGATTTTCAACCACTAGATGAACATTAATGAAAGTTCTCAAATTTTAACACCTTGATAAACCAATGGCATCTCCGTTTTTTTGTATATGAATAGGTGCAACAAAATAAACCCTTAATTGCCTTGGTAAAGTCTCTCAGACGCCGAACACGTAGGCTGAGAATGTTTTCTTCGTCTTTATATTTGTATACACACACACGCGCGCAGACACACACGCATATATATATATATATATATATATATATATATATATAATAAAAAGTGTGAGAGGCCGTGAACGTTTTGTTTAAAATGCATATTTATTTTTGTTGTTATTATACATGTTATGATACATTAAGTGTCCATAATGATTTTTGTGACGCTACACGTGTTTCGAGTCTAAAGTTGACTCTCTTCAGGTGAATAAACTTGTGGCTTTACGTATCGAGTTTTTTGTTTTTGTTTTTGAGAGCCAAGGTGTTGTTTATAAAAAAGTAAGTTATAAACTTATAGTTGTGAATATCTTCCCGAAGTATAAAAGCTTGACGGTGAAGAATCTACACAGTTTTTCAAGTGTTTTGGCATGTAAAACTTCTGTATTTAGAAAAGCGTTGAAATTATTGAACTTCTATTTTGATTGTTCCCTAAGAAAATTTCAAAACTTATCATATTTTTATTCGGACATATTTGATCCAGTATCACATTCTAAACGGACTATTTCTCAAAAGATTTTGTAACTTATTTAGCCTGCAGGAAAGTATCACATTTTCCCAGAGTATAAATAAACGGATTATTTCTCAAGGGATTTTATAACATATTTAACCTGCAGGAAAATATCACATTTTCCCAGTGTATATATAAACGTACTAGTTCTCAAAGGATTTTATAACATATTTAACCTGCAGGAAAATATAACATTTTCCAAGCCTATAAATAAACGGTCTATTTCTCAAAAGATTTTATAACATATTTAGCCTGCAAGAAAATATCACATTTTCCCATAAATAAACGGTCTATTTCTCAAAGGATTTTATAACATATTTAGCCTGCAAAAAAGTATCACATTTTCCCATGAATAAACGGTCTATTTCTCAAAGGGTTTGATAACATATTTAGCTCACAGGATTTTGTAAGACATTTAGTTTGCAGGAAAATATCACATTTTCCCAGAATATAAATAAACGGCCCATTTCTAATTTCTGATACTTGACTAAGTCTGAGCAGATCGAGTCAGTTTTAAAACTTAAGTCAATATCCAAACTTGAGATATAACTCGCTTCAAGGTGAGAATAAATAATAAATATTAACTCCTGATAGCTTTAATCACGAAAAAACACTTTCTATAAACGAACGCATAGCTTCTGACTAACTTCAAATAAGTATATTTTGATTTGTAGTCTATCATTGAACAGACGAAAAAAAGTTATCCATCTTGTCACAATAACAGTGAAAATAACAATACATTCTAAATGCCATAATTTTCAAACTGAATATATTGGTTCGAGTCATAAGTAACTTCCGTTGCAATGCTATGATAATAACAAATGTACAATGCTAATTACTTAATATAGGGGCAGTAAAAACTAAATTTGAAGTACACCAACATACAACGATATCCTAGCAAAATGAAAGTGGATAGAGATGGACAAATTTCCACAGCTGACATTAACAGCAGAGATCGTTCACGTGATTAGTTTATCGGGATAATTCCTATGAATCGGCTTAACACGTAAGGAAATACTTAATGCAGCCACTTTCCCATCGTCGAAATGTGGCCTCCCTCTGTCTCTTCTATAAATACTTTCATGGCTTCTGCTCGGATGAGCTTAAGTCACTGATGCCTCCTCAACAGGTGTTTACCCGTGCAACCAGACTGGCAACTGGGTCCCACCCATTCACAGTCAGATTAGCCAAATGCAGACGACAATTCTACTCCTGCAGCTTCCTCTCTCGCACTTCCCGCCTGTGGAACTCACTCCCGTATTCTTGCTTTCCTGACGGCTACAACCTCCAGAAATTTAAATGCAAAGTTAATACTCATCTACTAAACACTGGCCTCTAGCTCTCTCCCCTCCCCTGTATAACCTTCCCTTTCTCTCCTCCTATGTATCTGTCATCGCACCTTCTTTCTCAGCTTTCTATTGTTCCTTTCTAACTAGCTTGTACTCCTCACTCTTTTCTAATTAATCTTTTTACATTTATGTAACCCCCTGCACATCAGTGGCGTTTCCGACTTGCTCTGGGTGAAATGATTAAAAAAAAAAATGTTTGGCCGAAAACCTTCCGGTGCACGTTAATTGAAATGATAATACTATATTCCATGATGATGCAAGACGGTTTACAAAAAGTAAAAAATACTGAAACTTGGTTGATTGGTCGGTTTTGCCTTACGTGCCATATTTACCTGACCTTGTATCGACCGATTATTTTTTGAGCGACGCAAAAAGTTTTATGGAAGGCGTTTTCTAATCAAAAATAGGATCCAAAAGAGTGTCGAAAGCATGTTCACTTCAAAATCAGTAGAATTTTACTCAAAATCTATCGAAATACTGCCTGATACGTTGAAATAAGTCATTGTTTATAATGGTGAATATAATAGTCTGCCAGTTGAGTGCTATACGTGATACCCGCTTAGGTGATCATCTTTCGAAAGAGATGTGACTAGCTGGGCAGAAAATTTTCTAGCAGTAGGTTGCCATTACTTTCTTTGAGGGACTGGTTGCCAACCAAATTTATAGAACCCAATCTGTGTTGCTATTTAATCCATGACTGGAACGAAAAGAGACGGATTATTAAATTTCACAGCGCGAAAGTAAGTGCAACGAATTCAACTGGAATTCGAACCTAGTTCTACGGTTTTGCTTTCCGATATCCACTGCACCAAAATGCCCACCCATGGTGAATAAAATATAGTTTTACATTAAGACTTATGTTGATAACCAAAAACGGAAATTATTTGTGATTCAGACTAACACAGATGCCATATGAATATTTCCCATGACCTAACAAACTATTTCGGGGTCACTTGGGGTTCATTGTTGAATAAATCAATTCATGATGTCTCTTAGGATAATTCGGGTATTATTTGATATTTTTCATATACAAACATTATTTCCTGTTTGAGTATCAAATTTAAGTCTAGGATGATATTAAAGTAAAAATTCATAAATACCAAATGATAATAAAAAAAATCACAATTAAATATTACAACATTCAAATCAAAGAAACCCTATTTTTGATGAAAAATTTTCAAATTTAGCTTTGCTTACATGGCAAAACTCTCGGTAATGGAGTGTATGGTGTGAATTGTCAAACTGCAAATTTATTTACGCTATTTATCACTGTGTGAACGGTTGTCCTCATCTTTGTTATCATATTCACGACGTTTTGGTCGTTGTACGCTCCGGCCTTCTTCAAGAACTGTCTATATTTTCAAGATGAATTTTTGTAAATTTTTACACTATTTACATTGTTTGAACTTTTGTCCTAATGTCTGCTGCCATATTCATGACGTTTCGGTTGTTGTACGCACGAACCATCCTCAGGAGATTGAAATTTCAAACTGAATCCTTTATTTCAATCACTGGGTTAAATTGTTCTAGTTCCAGGTGTCATGCCCCTTTCAAGTATCTCAGCGTTAGTTATCTCTATTTAACTCAACTCTTTAAGTTTTTTTTGTTCAAGGACACATGACCCAGTGGATAAAAACTTTGGTCTTTGGTTAGATCGAATGACTTGATCCAAAGAGTTGTAAGTTCAACACCTGGCCACAGCAGAGGTGAACGAAAACAGACATTTCAGTTAAAAGAAGATATCTGATACTGAGATATCTGGAAGATGCACTACTTGTGCAACTAGAACACTCTTCTTGTAAATCAGTACAATACTTCATCTTTAAATTATAGACAGATCCTGAAGAAGGTCGCAGAGTACAACAACCGAAGATTGTTGAATATGGCAACAAACATGAACACGCCTGTTCAAACAATGTAACTATTGTAAATAGTTGCAATACCTCATCTCATAAATATAGACAGGTTCTGAAGAAGGCCTCAGCGTAAAACGACCGAAACGCCGTGAATATGGCAACAAACATGAGAACAACTGTCCAATCAATGTAAATATTTTAATAATTACAAAACCTCTTAGAAATATTGAGAACCTATTAGTTTCTTCAGCATTTTAAAAAATAAAAACGATTTAATCTTTTAGCCTATATCATTTTTTTATCGTAAAGTGTATTCTATTGGGTTGTGAGTTGTGGTGCAGTGGATATCGACTCGGAACGAGAAATCGAGAAGCCGAGTTCGAATTCCAGTTGAATTCATTGCATTCACTTACGTACAAATGCTCTTGGAAAGGTATTAATCCGTCTTTAGACTTCTGTTATGGGTTAAATAATAGGACAGACTGGACACTATAGCCTTGGCTGGCAAACAGTCTACCGCAGAAAGCAATGGCAACCTAATGCGGGATAATCTTCTGCCCAGTCAGTCATGCCTCTTTCGAGACATGATCGCCCAAAGCGTGTATCACGTATGGCCGTTAATTGACTTATCTTATTGGATGCACATGTTTGACTGCAAACATGTGCACCTTTGTTTTTATTTGTTTATAAAACAGTGCCAATTACGTAACGGATCAGGGCCTTCGAGCGACTTAAAAATATACTGTCTTGCAAGGTTGAAACGTGCGTTACTTTTCTGATCACGCTGTAACTTTATTTTCAGTTGACACGTTTCCTCAAATGACGGACTATCAAGGTGAAAGCGAAATGAGTTTTTTTGGAACAAAATGGCTAACAACCACAAACGAAATGTTGTTAATTACCAAAAATTTATAAAGAGCTCATAAATATTCATAGGGTCAACTGAAGACTATTGAATTGCGTTAATTTGTATACCCAAAGGAATTTTTCATAATGAATCAATGTGTAGTGTCATTTTTCGGAAATACTGGTGGTCCATCCTTGCCAAAAGTTAAAGATGTTCAGCTGTGTGACCAAAAGTTCATATTCAGATCGGTTTTTAATTAGGTTCTTTTTATTGAACTTGGACCATCCGATTTTGTGAATTAAGGTATTTAGTTTCTTAAGCAAAACACACACACACACACACACACACACACACTCAGATATACATATATATATATATATATACTCTGGCATCTACGCATCGTTCATTCAGCAATGAATTAGAACACTCTCAGCTATATATATATATATAATGATAATATACACGCTAAAAAGTTTGCCTCCTTCTACCGAGCGCCCGTAGCTCAGAGGTAGAATCGCCGAGTGACGCCAATTCTGTCGGGTTTCAATTCTGGGTAACAAGCAATCGGCTGTCTAACCGTGCCGATGAGCTGTGATACAGCGAAACAGATTTGTCTGCGGATGACTATATATATAGAGTGACCCCCCCACCAAAACGGGAAGTATTTAACGATCCAATGAAACCAAGAGTGATGGAGGAAAAATATTTTTTTCAAAGTAATTGAAACATGGCGTTTAATAAACTATGATAGAATTTTCTTTTTTTAAAATTACATCCTGTAGATGGCGCCCCATGTACGAATGCATTCTTAAAATCTGCTGTTGAGTTTCCTCATTGTCCGCGACAACATGTCAGCTGGGATACTGTAAATTTCATCCTGAATTCTGTTTTAACTAATTCAGAGTTCTTGGTCGCATCGCGTACACTTTACTCTTGAGATAGCCTCACAAGAAAAAAACAAAAAAACTATTGTTGAGATTCCTCATTGACCGCTGCAACATCTCAGCTGGGATAATGTGAATTTCATCCTGAATTCTCTGTTTTAACTAATCCAGAGTTCTTGGTCGCGTCGTGTATACTTTACTCTTGAAATAACCCAACAAGAAAAAATCACAAACGGACAAATAAAAAATTTCCATTTTTTTATAGGGTGGAAGTGTCATCATATATATATATATATATATATATATATATTGTTGTTGTTGTTGTACATTTTATTTTAGTCCTACAGTGTATGTAGAGAGTATTCATTGATGAGCGTTTTATAATTTTCTGGTAACTAAAAACATTTTGTCTTTCGTTTCAAATAAATTTATTTCGCTCTTGTCTTGATAAAGTCCGTCAAAAGACAAAACGCGTTGACCGAAATTAAATACAGTTTTGTTTGTGTCACCTTCTTTTATTCGTATATGTGTATGTAAATTATTCATACAACAGCAATATTATTCCGTCAAATGAAAGCTAACATTGATGTATCGAAGACAAGGACGCTCTATGTCCTTCGAACCTCGCCACATAGAAACGCCCCATAGAAAATGTGTCAATCACACGCGCAACTAAAAATATTAAATCCGGCTAGCAGACGCTTAAAACTGACCGGCTCCATTGTTCACACATTTTAATCCAGCTGAGGGCGATTATGAATACTCGCTACATTAGCAGACCGACCAAGTCACCACCCATGAAAACAAAACTGCACATAAATAATCAATGAATAACATTAAATCTCCACATATATATTTTACTATATTTTCTATTTTTTTATTCATCTCATTCTGACTGGCTGAAGTTATGTCGACGCTTGCAAACAATCTTCAATCATAAATTGAGGTCTTCTTGCTCTGTAAATGTTATGTCGATTTTTTCCTTCAAGCATATTCGACAAGATTTACACCTTTCTTTAGAAACTTTTTGATAATTTTCATTCAAAAAACAGAGTTACATTTCTTCCCTCTCTGCTTGTACATATTTAGAAAAAGTTATACATTCTTTATAGTGTCTCTTATTAAAGGAGGTTATATATATATATATATATATATATATATATATATATATATAAGCTTTTCAAGGAACATTCTGTGGATCAGGCAAGAGAAGTATATTTTTGGTAAAAAAAGGGACGTAAATTTATATAATTTTGCAATTATAATTCACTTCTCACATTTCGCCTTTCTTGCCTGATACTTAATAGGAAAAGCGATGGAAACAGAAAAAAAACTAAATTAAAGTGCCTAGACTATTCAGGGTGCGATGATTGAATTGTCTAAATGAGAGAAAACAAAAATAACATTGACATCTCATCTTAAGCGATATGTTTAAAAAAAATTACGATAAAAATATATGAAATACGAAGAGTAAATCGATTCAATAAAATCTACATTAGCCTTAACCACGGTCTTCAGGCGCCTTCGGAATCACCTGCATCTCTTCTGGATTGTCCCCTTGTTTAAGTCGGGCCTGATGCTGCCATAATCCTTATCTTCACTTCATTTTTTTGTGTTGCAAGCAATTTCGTTGCTTCCTCGCTTAAATTCCCCCGACATAATAATTAAGAGGATTGAAGTTTGTGGGGTTAAGTAGGCAGATATTAGGGGTGATTTGGTCGCAGAAATTGTTTGACAGCCGTAACTGGGTTTAACTGATTGTGTGGCGTGATTCAGAGTCTTTTTGCAAAACATAGAGTCTTCTGGTAGCCACACTCTTGACCAATGGCAGCAATACCATGCTTAAGGCACTTGATGTAGGCCTCTGTTGAATCTTCAGCCTTGTGGAAAGATGAATGGAGGCATAACGTTGCGATCAATACCAATGACTGCAAACAACTTCCTAATCCTTATTAGACTCATCCAGTTCTTTCCGAATTTTCTCCATTGCTCTCAGATTGACACCTAGACACTCTGGAATAATTGTATGGGATCTTCCGGTGCGAATGCCAAGCAGTACGGCATGCCATTTTAAAAATTCTAGAGGGACTTGAGTTATGGTGCTATTTTTTCTTCACAGATGTAGTCCAACTGACGTTAGTATGCCGTGCAGTCTACAAAATAAAAAAAGGCCATGTGCAAAAATAAATATTCTAAAATGGGAAAAAAATTTATTAGTCGTGCCCTCTATAACCATACACATAAAAACACACATACACACAGATACCACTTTCTGTTGTCTTGATTATTTATTTATATATATATATATATATATATATATATATATATATATATATTCAGTTTGATTGGTGTGAGCTTGCGACCCCGGGTTTTATGCTTTTGCGTTCGTCAAACAAACTAGGCGCGTGTGTGAAAGCTCTAATCCGAACGTTTTTGAGTGTTCAGGTGTCAATTTGAGGAAAGTTCAAAGGGTTCAGGAAAAGTTGGCTGATTTATTCAATCAACATCATGTTGCTTGGAGTGATCACCAGTCATGACAGCTTTATGTCCACATTCATCTTCCCACTGAAACTCAGAGTCAACACGGTGGCTTAAATCAAGTAACTTTTGGCCTGGGTCAAACATGTGGCGACTGGAAGACCCTATGTCTGGCAACAGGTCTCTGCATCATGCCGCACAAGTAGGAGAACCCAGTCATACGTGTCAGACAATTTCTGCACCTCTTATATCTTGTCAGTCAGTTAGTTAAGTGCCATACGCGAAACACGCTTGGGCGATCATGTCGTTTTCGAGACATGACTGACTGGGCAGAAGATTATCCGGCAGTAGGTTGCCATTTCTTTCTGCGGTAGACTGGTTGCCGACCAAGGCTATAGAACCCAATCTGTCCTGCTATTTAACCCATAACTGGAGGGAAGAGACAGATTAATACCAAGGGTATTTGCGCGTAAGTCAATACAATGGATTCAACTGGAATTCGAACTCGGCTCCCCGGTTTCTCGTTCTGAGCCGATATCCACTGTACCACAACGCTGGCGACATCCAAAACTCCAACTCTACTTGTTTATTATGTCTGGGGTACCGCTGAGTGAGAAATCAACAGAACTCACAGGTCAACTGAAAGCAATGATTACTGCAGCATTTACCAAGTTAAATAATAGTCACTCAATAAGAGATGGCGGAGATCCATAAATTGTTAAAAGCCACGGTGATTTTTATTGAATAATCTTTTTTAATATTGCATGATATTTTTGTGTAATTCTGTGAAAAGATCTGTTAAAATGAAATGTCAATGTTAGTTTTGCATAATTTAGACAACAATCCATTTATCGCACCCTATATATATATATATATATATATATATTGTCATCCGCAGACAGATCTGTTTCGCTGTATCACAGCTCATCAGTGCGGTTAGACTCCGATGGCTTTTTAACCCAGGATTGAAACCCGACCGAATTGTCTTCAGTCGGCGATTCTACCTCTGGGCTATGGGCGTTCGGTAGAAGAAGGCAGACCTTTTAGCGCGTATATTATCATTATACGCACCCAATAGCCAGAGGATCTAATTCATTTTACTGAATGAGCGATGCGTACACGCCAAAGTAGCTACTGTTTTTCAAAGTCTACCATTCTTCCAGAGTGATCAATCAGGGTGTGAGAGCGTAAATCATAAAATTAAATTTGTTTTTAATTTAATATACATTGCGACGGGGAAATTTAAAAGGTTTCGGGATTTATACCTCGTCATCAGGCAATGTTAGAGCGCTGTTTTGAAAATGATTTTCATTTAAATATTTAAATGAAAATCATTTTCCGAAGAGTTAATCTCGAAACATAGAAGTTTTCGTGTCGCAATATATTTTTAATTAAAAAAATAAACAAATTTAATTACGATTGTATTATGATCTATAATATTTATTGTACTGAGCACTTTTATAAATAAAAAGTAAATACCGGAGAACTCGGAATTGTAAAACTGTTGGTTCTCTTCACCTGGATTTATATGTATACATGGTAGAAACCTAGGTCGCGTAATAACTCGTTTACAAATGGAAAGTATTTAAAAGTTCTACAATATAATTGTATTGAAAACTTTTTAATACAAATGTACACTGGTCTAATTTTATATGACCAAAGATTAAGTAATTAAACAATCAATCAATATATATAAACCATTGGCAGACAGTTATATATATAACCACGCTAACACACTTTCTCCACCCCCGGGACGTATTAGCAGAGGTGCCCCTAACAAAGCACGCACCAGGACAGACACACACACACACACACACACACACACACACACACACACACACACACACACACACACACACACACACACACACACACAAAAAAAAAGTACATTCAATTACAGCTCACAGAACGAGCAAACACCACCAGATAAATCAAACAGCTAAGATAACAGCCATGTAACTGATATCCTTTGACCCGGTCAAAGTAACATCAACTCCTAGATCCAATGAACTGATTCCATCAGACCAAAAAAAAAACCATCTTGAATACACACACATACACAATCACTCACACACACACACACACACACACGCTCTCTCTCTCTCTCTCTCTCTCTCTCTCACACATACACCATTAGACCATATAAAAAACAACTAGAACACACATAGATACACACTCACACACTCGCACACACGCACACGTACATACACGCACACACGTACAGCAGCAGTGGATAAAGCCAGCCATTCATAGATGGACAACTAAAAGCACGGACAGTTTGAAAATTTTCTCTGCCATTCTGACGATGAGATTATAGTCTCGAAATATAAATATAAATAAACAGGTCATACAAACACCTCACGACCTTCCTTTATTTCATTCAACGCATTGTGACAACCTTCAAGACATAACACACACATATATATGTGTGTGTGTGTGTGTGTGTGTGTGTGTGTGTGTGTGTGTGTGTGTGTGTGTGTAGGCGTGTGTTTGCGCATATCTCCTTTCATCAAATTTGATGAATGGGAGGCAAAGGCAAGACCAAATTATCTAGCTTGGTTTCTGAATGAAGATATGAAACAAGATACACCTCACAACAATATAGAACTGTAAAAAATATATATTATTATAATGAAAATATGCGTGTAATGTATTCATTTATTCCATTCGACATATATTAATCTTTTATTCTGACATTATCTATCCATCAAGCACTTTATTTAGAGCGTTAGATTCTCAGTTCATAAAGAGAGAACATTTTTCTCCCATTCAGACAAAGATACTGAAATATACATTCAATTTCACATGAATAAACATTAAGAGAAAGACACGAGAAGTCGCTTTCCATCAAAGATCATAAGAAAAGGTCGATAAATCATTGCTAGTCACATTAAAGAAATTCTATGATATATTCTTTGAAGTTTATCTATTTTATATCGTTTTGTATTTTAATTTCTGAAACAAAATTTTATGACTTTTATACAAGAAGCTTTCCAACCAGATATTTGAATCCTGTCATAGCCAGGGAACATTTCAGTAAACTTTCTTATATTTATTTAATAATGAGAACGGTGACCTGGAATTACAGGGGATAGAAATTAGAAAAATGTTGTGGGGAATTACCTACACACTAATATGAACTCCACCGGACTACATAAATACCGAGAGTTATCTACTCTCAGAGGTAGTAGTCGGTAGTAGCAGATACGATACTCATTTGTTAGAACACCGTTCCGGCGCTAAGTACTATTATACTCTATTTCCTCTGTACACTGTTTCACTTTTTTAACAGAATATTGTTTCCAACCGTATACCGTGCCCGAGTCTTTCTTGTGACCTTTTTCCCAGGGCCACACCAATTGGCGACAAAGAAACTCTAACTACTTAGGACCCTCAACAAATCATCGTCCACATCAGTTAGCGGCGAAGAATTCGAACTTACCTAGGACTCGCAACAATTCTTCACAAAAATTGTCGACAAGAATTTCAAAGTCACAAAGTTTAACAGTTACCTACAAAGAACTCGTAAATAAGCGACTGACAAGTTGTTCAAGTCTACATGGAACCTTAATGCGACTGTAACAAGCCGTCTCCATAACGAAAATATCGACAGCAAATCCTGCAACATTCAAGGCGAAAATTATTATTATACACCGGCAAATAATTAACAAACTGTCTGTAAACTGTGCCCCCAAAACACATTGAAAGTAGATTTTCTTCTAGCTAATATTTATTTCTTCCTCCCAGAGAAAAAATAGTAAATTGTTGTTCTCGTTCTGTTACGTACAGTCTAAAACTGTAATTCTTTTAATAGTTACAGTAACCTGAGGGAAAATAAGGAAGTTTCCCCTCTTCACGAAGGAAAAAATTTTTTTTTCTTCTAGTTGAAAAGAGAATTTACAAGTAGTAAGAATGGTTTCTTTCTCGTTCGACGTAAAAGTCCATAATGGAGGATTTTAAAGCCATCATCCTCCAGATGATGAAAGCTCAACTGGACCATCAACAGAAAACAGAAGAACGTCTAATAGAACAACAACAAAAAAAAAACCCAAAAACAGCAACTCTGGTTAGAGATATTTAAAAATGAAGACAGGCATGTCGAAACATTACAGAAAAATGAAGATAGACCCAGGGAAACACTGCAAAATGTGAAGACAGTTATTTAGAAACACTTCAAGCAAATGAATAAAAGACTAAAACGAAACTAGGAATTGCTTCTCGAAGCTCTGAATAAGACCTCCCCCCAAGAACAACGCGGCGTTCTCACTAAATACCATGGAGCACAATGGAAATTTTCACAAATGTGCCGGAAGACATTCAACATATATTTTAGAAGATACGGAGATCTCTTCAAAGGCGACTGTGAAAGCTGGCCTGATTAAGAAAAAGTCAAGTTTCTTCTGCAAAAGCTTGGTACTTCCGAACACGGTAGATTTGTGGATTACATTCTACCTAAGAAAACCACGGAACTAAAATTTATAGAAGCCGTAAGATTATTATCAGAATCTTTTAGCCATAACACGTCTCTTTTTCATAATTTGATAAAGCAAGACGACCAAGACTACTTAACTTTCGCGACAATTGTAAACAAACATTGCTACGATTTCAGGCTGGCTGATCTGACGGCAGACGATTTTAAATGCCTCATTTTCGCCCAGGGATTAGTATCAGCAAAAAGACGCCGAAATTAGGTTAGAGAGCAAACCAAATTTAACACTTCAGAAATTGGCAGAAGACTGTCAAAGAGTGATAAGCGTAAAGAACGACTCGAGAAATATAGAGGAATCGGGGAATCGGGTATAGCTCACATCAACAAAGCAAAATAACACCAAAAATATTACTCCTCGAATAAAAGGAACGGGGACATTGCACAAAACGGAAAAATCACATGAAAATTAAGAAAAATACCCCCTCTCCCAGTCAATGCTATCGCTGTGGTGAATTGCATTGGACAAAATTCTGCTTTTTCCTAAATAAAAAATGCAAAAAGTGTGGCAAAGTTGGCCAAAAAGACTCCCATTATAGAAGTACAAAAACAGTCAAATATCGAGCCAGACACGTCAAGATATTGAATAAGACGGTTAAGCTCCAGTTAGATTCTGGATCAGACTTCTTTATTATAAATCTACAGACTTGGAGGAGGCTAAACAAGCCAACGTTAAAAAGAGGTAGTAAATCAGCTCTCACGGTGACTGGAAGTAGAATTAATTTCATTGGTGAGTTGTACCTGTCAGTTACATTAAGCAGTACGACAAAAAAGGTAAAGACGTTCGTACTAAAAAATTCTAAAACTTTATTTGGCACTGACTGCTTGGACCACTTTACTTTGTGGGAGCGCCCTATCAACACATTTTGCCAAAGAATTGAGAATATTACATCAGAAGCCGAGGAACTTAAAGCGAAACTCAAATCTTCTCAGCTGGTTTAGGCAAGTGTGCTAAGATATAAGCAAAATTCGAAGTAAAGGAAAATATACAACCTATTTTTAAGAAAAAAAGAAGTGTACCATTTGCTGCACTGAACAAGAGGAACTGGATAGACTAGTTAACGCTGGTATTTTATCTAAATTCGAGTTCAATGAATGGGCAGCTCCTACTGCATATGTTAAGAAGAAGTCAAATGAAATACGGGTTTGCACAGATTTTTCTACAGGGTAGAACGCAGTACTAAAAGACCGCCACTACCCTCTACCTAGCCCGGAGGAGGTATTCACTAAGCTCAATGGTGGGAAGACGTTCTCTAAAAGTGACGCCTACATCCGGATCTAAGAGGAGGAGGAGACCTCAAGACTCCTGTGTATTAATACACATAGAGGACTGTACAAGTTCGATTACACTTTGGGATCAAGGTCACACCTGCGATTTTCGAGCAGGTCATGGATACCATGCTAGGCGGCCTTGATTTTGCAGTGGAAAATCTAGACAATATAATAATAATTACCAGTCAGTCCATAGAACAGAATAGGGAGCATTACATAGGGTTTTTGAGAAAATTCGTGAGTATGGGTTCAAAATTAAAGATTCCAATGTGATGTTTGGTTAAACGAAATAAAATATCTCGGACACATCATCAACGAATGCGGTAGACGTCCTGATCCCGAAAGAGCTACAGCAATCAAAGACATGCCAGCCCCCAACAGCATACAAGCTTTGCAAAGCTTTCTGGGATTGGCTATTTCCTACGAAGACTTTATCAGAAATATGCATGATCTGCGAACCCCACTGAACGAACTACTGAAGAAAGACAAAGCCTTGGAATAGACACCCCAATGCCAGGCGGCGTTTGAAAAAAAAAACACATTTGATCGCTTCTTAACCCATTACGACCCAAAACTGGACATTATCGTAGCAAGTGATGCCAGTTCATACCACGTTGGAGTCTGCATTTTACACCGAATGCCTGACGGCACACAAAAACCAATCGCACACGCTTCCAGGACATTGCTACCCGCGGAAAGGCAATACTAACAGATAGAAAAGAGACTCTAGCTATAATATTTGCAATGACTAAGTACTTTAGCTATTTGCATGGTAGACCTTTCACTCTCCAGACGGACCACAAACCTCTAATCTCAATGTTTGCTTCAACAAAAGGTTGTTTGCCGGTTGTTTGCTTTAAGATGAGTTTGCTCGCATCCGTATCAAGTCGCCGAATACCTGAAACCTTTGAGCATATAGCAGTCAATGGACGCAACCTAAGTATTTATTCCAGAATTTGAGATCAACCAGCAAGTGGCCAACCACAGATCCTGCATGATGAGATCCTGAAGACAGCCAGAGAGAAAGCAATCACTCAAACATGTGATAAAACTGCCAAACATGTGATAAGATTGCCAAACCTTTGATAAGGCTGCCAAGCACGTCCAGATTTACTATGATTGTACCTTCACTATACAGTGAACGGGTACAAATTAAGCAAGTGGCTACTGCACACACTTTCAGTTGCCAACGTGCAACAACGACTGACAACCTTTTTTCTTTTTGTTTTCTCAGTACCGATACATACAAATATTTGAACACGTTCTCATCAATGACGAAAAATGGGTCCCTTATAACACTGCCAAGTGGGTCAGACATTGGTTATTACCACGGAAATCTGTCCCTCCCACCACAAGACCACCTCTACAATCACGCAGTATCTTGCTCTGTTGGACTAGTTGACAACTGCTACCAACGGCCCCGTTCTAAGTGCCGACAGAGATTATTTAGAGGCTAACGGTATGTCATCTTAGCTGTTTACCTTTGTTTCTAATAAATCAGAAAGCAACAGGGACATTTATGGTACCCTTGTCAATAGCAAAGACAATAAATCGTATCTGGCAGCAATATTAGATACACGAATGAATGAAAAACTTAAAAATATGCAAGAGTAGCATCATAGTCCGGCGTTGCCCGTGCAACTTAGAACATTTTAGTAGAACATTTTACGTGTCGCAGTTGCATCACGGACATGTCGGGAATGTCGCTTCTCCAGTGTTTCTGCTTCGCGTGTCGCACGTATTGTACACAACATTGCGTTTGTTTTTGTTTCAAAATTATGGGGGAAAATATTTACATTTTTTGTTGACTAAATAAATTTAACATAAAAATAAAAATGATTTATTTTGTTAAAGCTTTATTTTTTTTTTATTGTCTGAAGTACGAAATATGAAATCTACAAAAAAATAAAAAGACTTAAAAAATTAAATTAACCATTGGCACTTTTTTTTCTTTTGTTTCAAAATTACGAGGAAAAATATTCACATTTTAATCGCGTTTGACAGGTGTGATTTGATTTTTGTGGCGTAATTCAGCAACCATCTTAGATCTTAGATGTTTTACGGAGCAAATGTAAACAATCGGCTCCATTGGCCAAAAAGTGGGAAAAGGAAAATTGTTGAACTTAAACTCAATGAGTAAGTGTCGACCTAGCTTCTCTGTAGATATGTATCCCTAGAAAGTTTGAATGGCGTAACTTAAAAAATGCAGGCGTTCATGGGGAGCAGTTACACACAGACTCACAGATTGCCTTTTATATATATATAGATAATTTTTGCTGAAAAACAATCTGTCCTAGAAATAATAATTTCGATTTTTTTAAAATCATTTCACCCCAAGCAAGGCATTCCACTGTCACTATAGCGCAAGGAGTTATATAGGGGAAGGTAAAGAGAAAGAGAGGTTAGATATAGGAAATGTCAGAAGGAGGGTGATAGACGGGTAAGGATACCGAGGCTGAGGGTTGGGTAGATGGGAAGAGTATTTGAGAGAATGGATGCAAGTTAGTGTGTTAGGAGGTGTTTATTGACCTTACAATTTAAACTCCTGGAGATTATAGCTAATGGGGAAGCAATCACGTGGAAGGGAATTCCACAGTTGGGAAGTGCGAGCAAAGAAGCGATTTAGGCTTATAGAAATAATAATGTTAGTCCCAGAAACTGCGATGAGTTAATCTCCTGGAGGTTAGCGTCAGTCATGAAAAAACTATTCCCGTTTACGATAAAATAGAGCCGATTCCTTTTGGGAGCGTTAAAATTAACACGCAATTTTTTACTCTAGTTAACAATAGATTGAATGTCATTTTTATATCAGCTACCAGTTTGACTTCATTGAACCTAGAAGACCTACCACTAGGATAGAAATAAATATCGGTGTAGCTTAGATACCAAGTCAAGGACTGATGACATCGAGAAGGCCGTTGAGAAAAGAATGCAAGGATAGATTCCTGGCGTGGGGGACACTCGTATTAATTTTAAAAAAAAAGGGGTTGATCAGAACAACTTTCATTTAGACGACTGATAAGGCAATTTAACTTTACTAAGACGTAATCTATAGAAAGTGGTCTGATTTCTGAAATAACCGCGTTAATTTTACTTTTAAGTTCTTAAAATATTTCACATTTCTTAAATCTTCTCTTGTTACGATGTTTGTTAATAACAGCAATGAAAGCGAAAAGGTTAGAAAATCGAATTGGCGATGTGTGTCAAGAAACATTTAACGCCATTGAAATTTTTAAATTTCAAATTTAACCTTTTTAAATCTTCAGTGTTTCCCACCTACGTATCTACAAAGTTTATGCATATACATCTCTCTATCCCTACATATTTTATTTCCATCAAGAAATGATGATGATATCCTTTTAGATGAGGAAAAACGTTACATAGCGTTTTTATTTTTATCATTTAATTACATAACATTGTTTTGATAAATAGAAACTTATATAACACTATCTTTCTCAAGGTATGGATCCAAAACCGGTTCATCACTAATCTTATTATTAGCCCGTTACAATGTGTTAATAATGATATGGGTGCATGAATACATCGTCAGTTGACTCCCTCAAAATATTTAACCTGCTAAAGTGACCACCTTATTCATTGGTAGATTTCATATTATTTTATTTCATATTTTTAAATATAAATGAAAAAGCAGATTATATAAATTATTTAAAATCTGAATGCGAAAAAAAAACATTAAAATTATATTGGAAAAAATTTCCATGCATTAGCAAATATGGTCAATAAGTGGACTTTACATGTACTTATAATATGCGTGCAAAATCTAGACAGCTTCTGACATTCCTGACATACATTTTAATACCTTCGAAACCTTCTCTTTAACCACCATAGAGAAACATTCTTGGCTACCATTAAAATCGATGACGCTAGTCTACTAGAGAGCATCGCACTACACCTTCTTGGACTCACTCTCTTAAATGCAATAACTATATTGAATCCATAGTTGCATCTACTGCTAGGAAGGTTGGTTAATTGTGTCAAGCCAGGATGTTTTTCTCGTCAGAATCCATGTTGCACACATGCAAAACTACCATTCGTCCGTGCATTGAATACTGTCGCCAATATCTAGTCGTGTGCTTTGGCTATTCGTCTTGAGGTTCTCGACAAAATCTAAAGGAGGATCTGCAATATAATCGATCTTGACTTGGCAGCCGTCTTCAGTCACTTTCTCACCGATGTGATATGGCTCTTCTCTATTTTTTCTGTGGGAATTTATTTGGCAACTGTTCTGACGAACTTTTTTTCCTGATACTCCGACCACGTGTATTTACACGTGCTACTCGATTGGCAACAAGGTCCCACCTTTTTACAGTCGAAACAAGTAGATGTAACTGCTTTTTCTACTCTAATAGTTTCTTTTCACGCAATTTCCATTTGCGGAACTGTGGCAGACACGAGATACAACCTGGGACTATCACTACTGTTTGCGACTTGCCTTGTCCCCGCCAAAAGAGAGCCCGTATTTGCTTAGCGTGTAAAGCTACTGTAGCTAAAATGAAGTTAAAAGAAAAAGCACTTACAGTTCCGACGTAATCCGTTTTCGGCCAGATAATGTAAAAGAATGAGGGGGGACTTGCGTTACATTTTTATACACTAAAAATGTGCAATGCGTTATGGGAAGACGCAAATGGATTATGGGTACATGGACAGATATAAAAGCAACGAATTTTTCCCAGTGAGGGGGAAAAAACCAGAACGTTCACAGTTGCTGGCTGAGACGTCTGTCAGTGAGATTTTGATACAGAGCTTCAAAAGGAAAGACTTGCTTGGAATACCAGCGGGGAGAGCCACAAGTCATTTGCTGTTTAAAGTTTATTTTGCCACAGGAACACACTTCCATAACCTTGCTTTCCTCATAGCTAAAATTTCAACAGTGTACATGCAGCGTCAATTGCCATCTTTTATCTACTTGACTCTAATCCATCTTAGAAAATATATGTACAACTTTTATTCTCTTCCTGTAACCCCATGCGCACCAGTAGTATTTCTGTTTTGCTTGGGGTGAAATGATTATGTAAAAAAGAGTATGTGATGTATATATACTTCTGCGATGAGCTAGGATTTAGATTATTTACATTGTTTTGACTGTTGTCTTCATCTTTCTTGCCATATTCATGACGTTTCAGCCTCAAACGTGTCCTCAAGGTCCACAGGGCCCAAAGCCTTGGTTAGTTCCAGTGGCTTGATCCAAAGAGTTTAGCTACAACAGTGGCGAGCAAATAACTTAGAATGTTCAATTTAAGGGATATAACAAGTCATCTGGAAGTGGCATGGCTCATGGAACGAGAAAAATATACCCCACCGAGTGAAATAAAAGCGTCGATTCGAAACTCCAATCACCCGAAGAATGCGGGAACTTGCAACTACCGAAAAATTGTGAATATGGCAATGACGATGGGTCTAGACTATGTAAATAATGTAAGTGTATTTGAAAATAAAATTGTTTTTATCAAAATAGTGAAGTGATAAAAAATATTGATAATAAAAACGGTAGTTACAACGTTTTTTTTTTAATTATAAGTAATGTTTCTCTTTAAAATGAAAATTGAAATTGTTTTGGCCTTGTTGGGGCCAGAAATAAAGAAACAAAAACAGAGTTAAACAGATACATTTAACAAAAAGTTAAATGTACCTGTTTAACTCTGTTTCTTTTTGTTTCTTTATTTCTGGCCCCAACAAGGCCAAAACAATTTCAGTTTTTATTTTCATTAGTATAAACATATACCAATGATAGATCATTAGCATGAATGTTAGTCCGGCTTTCAGAATTATCTGTTAGAATAGATACCGCTCAGACTACTGCGTATATAATATTTGGAAAGGTTCATGTGTCATATGGGTAAGTCACCATAACAGAAACAATCTATTTAAAACTATAAATAATACTATTTCAGTTTTTTTGATTTGTAAAATATACTATGACTTTTAATTTCTAGGTTTCTAAACTACATCGTGCAGAGTTTTGAAATAATCCCGATTCTGGAATTTCTCAGGCGGTTTTTTTCTCAAGTTGCTTGTTCCTTTTATAGCACCTTTGGCAATAGACAGCCAAATAAGTAACCATTAAATTGAATAACGCTTACTCAAGCAGAGTTTCAGAAAATTTTCTTTGCTTTGCGTTGTTATATTAAAATATTTCTGTCGTCTTGCAAGTCTGTTCTCTTAGAAAAGACGCGTTAAAAAGTCGGCGCTGTCAATATGTACGCTTATTTTAACGTCAGTTTCCTGCCTCAGGAAGTCAGTTCCAAATAAATCAATATCGTTGCTTCTTATATTTTGAATAAAGATGTCCATGGGTACGGGAATCGAAGAATTATAAGGAATTGAAAAAATGAGTTGACTGAGATGTGCTTTAGACACACACATGCTTTTTGTCCGTAGAGAAGAGCATGCGCAGTGGCGCCAATTGTTAAAAGACAGTCAGAAATATTCTTCTTCTTCTTCTTCTTCTTCTTCTTCTTCTTCTTCTTTGTGCCTTGTTCTTTCAAGATGTAGGCGATCATGTCCTTCCACGTCTCCCTATCCCTGGTGACTCTTAGTACGCTTTCTCCTGTTACTCCACGCAACCCTCTTTCTGTCATCTACCGAATCAGGTCCTTCAATATGTTAACCGCTGCTTTCCTCTGTCTCTTTTTCTCTCTATGTTACTTCATGCCCTTCAAGCCCTCCTTCCTCATTGCATGACCCAGGAACTTCAGTTGTCTCTTCCTGATGCTCAATATTAATTTCCTTTTCGTTTCTATTATTTCCAAAACCTCATCATTGCTCACATGCTCGATCCATGATATTAGAAGCATCCTTTTGTAGAACCACATCTCATCTGCCTAAAGTCTTTCCTTCATCTTTGATGAAATCGTCCAACATTCACTGCCATATTAAAGAAGTAACATCACATAGCAATCTAATACTCTCTTCTTTGCTTCTAGTGAAAGTTTCCTGTGTCTTAATACTTTACTCAGATTCTGGAACGCGCCTTCACCGTGCCAATTCGCTTTCGGATCTCTGTGTCAAACTTTCTGTCTTCTGTTAGAACACTTCCCGGGTATTTAAATTTTTGTACCTGCTTGATTTTAGTATCCCCAACCCGTATTTGGCATTTTAGCTTGCTCTTTTTGCTGATGGCCATGCATTTTCTTGCAGTTTATTTGTAGTCCATTTTCGTCACTCTCTTCATTCAGGTTTCTATAATAAATAATGATAAGTTTTGACGACTCATCTTTGGTACACACAACAACGAGGGCGAATATCTAATCTATGTTTCAATTCAAAACTTACAGAACTCACCTGTGGTCTATACGGCAATTATTTTGAGCAGACCTAATTTACAGTTACTGAGTGAAAGCATAATCTGGTCTGATCAATATTTTGATCGAGGTTAGAAGACACAGAACTTCGGTCACGCTGACTTGTGATTTCCTACCGACTCATCCATCGACGACACCCAAATAGCTTTGTCACCACAATTTAACTCACAAGGCTTGAGTCAATATGCGATATGGATTTCAAGCACTTTGGTGATGCCCGATGGCATCACCTTCTGGAGTCAATAACCTAAAGATATCACCTTGTAGTGGACTGGACAACTTGGGTTCCAATATGTAGTAGACTGACCGTCGGGGTAGTGATTTCAACAGTGAAGAAAAGTTTGGTTGTCCAAACCACCACATTTATAAATAAAATAACTCAAAGCACGATGTAACAAATATAACAACATTGTATTAAGTAAGGTGACAGAACTGAATAATTCGTAAATGCAAGATGTGAAAAGAGTTCTCTCTTAGATATTAAAGATATTGTCTGAATATTCATGATAGCAGAATTCCTGAAAGGAAATAATATGTTTGTACTGAATATTAGTGAATATAATACAGAATGTATTGAAATGTTCTTATAGAATAGAGAGAAATAGGTGCTTACGTATTATCGGGAGGACCTTTAAAAAAACGACTCAAAAATTAAAGTAAATTATTTATTGAAACGGTTAAAACAATAAAATAACATTACATTTGTAATTCCGGAGGCCAGAACGTCGCAATTGCTTCCAAAAGTGACTCAAAGACATCAGTACAGGCAACATGCTTCCGCCACATGAATTCGGCCAAATACGACTCCAAATGGTGACGTGCAGTGCCACAGTGCTTCTTGTTTCGCCACTTTGTCGATCCCCATAGGCGTTCCACTGTCTGCGTATGAGCCCCGGTGTTCGAATCCACAAAGTTGTACTTGTGGTTGACGTTGAGGTGATGAAAGCCTGATTTTTCCAGTTCCTTGGTGTTATAAGCGGGGAAAAAAAAGAAAAAGTAAAAATCAAAGGTCCTCCCGATAATACGTAAGGACCGAGAAATATTTTATGTGGCTAATTGCTGAATGCAATAAGCAGTTTGTGTGAGTTGGAAGAGGCGAACGGTATTCGGTCTAAACGCTCCGAAAAAACATCTTCCAACTGGTTAGACACGTGTGGGAATCAGTTTATATATTTCTTAATAAACGCGGGAAAAAAATTTCACGTGCGGTCCTTACGTAAGTGTGTCTGGGTATATATGTACGAACGTGTGTGCATGGCGATGTATATGTAGGTATGTACGTGCATGTAGAAGTGATTCTACAACCCTCTTAACAAACTGACCATGGTCCAAACATTCAAAAACGAACATTTAAACCACTAGACTATGCCGCCATATTTCTATAATAAAATCTATGCAACCCTCGTGGCTTAGGTTAACTGATTTTGACCAAATGGAAATGAAGGACTCAATTAGAATTTAAATCTTTAATTTTTATAAATAAATAAATCTTATTTTATGTCTCCGTGAGTTTTCTGATTCATAGCAATGTTTCATTTTTACAACCTTTCCACTTCCGGATCTGATATGCATTTATACAGACAATTTATTCAAAGATACCGCCTAATTCTCTTGATTACCTTATGTTTAATAAGTGTCAAATTCACTAAATTCTTTGTCTTATCAATCTAAAATTGTCTCTTTCTGATTCCAAGTATAATTGTCTGTTTTGCATCTGTTTTCTATCAAATTTACTTGTTGCTCAAATATTATGTCCAGACTATGTTGGCATCTTGGCATATGTCTCGTCTTCATCTGTTAATCAATTGTCAAGAATTTACTACCCACATAGGAGGATTACAGTATTACAGAGTAGTTAAAAATCTTTTCTTTGTTTCTAACTGTTGTGGATTCCAGATTCTCAAATCACACAAAATAATAAATAACAAAAACAGGTATGGAGATAGAAAATGTAAGTTATGTTGAACAAAATATACAAACTGGAACACGGGTCAATTCAGGAATACTATTGTGGTGATACCGAGCAAAAGCGATGAACAGGATGTTAGCAATTTCACGAACAAAAAGCAAATGACCAAAAGTCGTCCGTGCGCATCCGGGTTCGCGCAGATGTTCCGGTTGAAAAATAAAAATTAATTAAATATTAAATTTCTAGTTTGCAAGCCTACGCGAATTTTATTTATCAGTCAATGAGAAGCCCAGAATCAAATACAAGTGCGAACCCCCAAATGATCTGCTGTGATCCAAAAAGTCGAAATAAAAAGCCGATACAGAAAGAACCCAGCCAGACAGACCGACGGAGACAGGCGAGAGTAATTAGTATCTCCCTTCACCAAGTCAAGTAGCTTACTATGCTCGTCGCCTTCACCTTACTGACCCACTAAGCAACTCTGTACGACTCTACAACTATATTTAGTTGTCCCTCCCAGTAAGGGCAACATGTGACACATGGTCAGTTTTGACTGGGATTTCCGGGCTATATGGCCCGGCCAAAAAATGTCTGTCTATTTTTGCCCAGTCATGCTTCTACCCTTCGGCGGAACCCCGACTGGGTTATTGCTTTCTGCTCGGAAGCAGAGAGCGCCCTCTACCCAAAGGCAGAGGGCTGACCGTGTCCTAGCAGCAAAGCAACGGCTTTGCAACTGCCATTCTCTGTATAGGCAGGATTATATGTACTTATCAGGCGAATCCATTCTTGTAGACAAAAGAGGACGATCTCAAAAGACAAACAAAAGTTTTTGTATTACTTAAAAACTTCTCTGGCATCTCTAACTATTACAAGGCGTATTCGGATCTCAGTGTCATTAAATCCATTTAGTTAAATACTAAAAAACATTTTTGCGAAACAAATTTACGAAGAGAATATTTGCTCATCAGGTGGTCACATAGATACTTTTATTAAAAAGCGCCAATTAACAATCTAACCCTCAGATGAATAGATAACTCCTGTAAAACACTGAATCGGAAAGAGGCATTTGGAATATTTAATATAATTATATTCAACACTCTACTTACAAAGACTGCTTGCCTAAAAACCGTTATTCTCAAGTTAATAGTCGTTGGTTTTTGAGTTTTGAGACAGAATTTGTTATCATAGATAGATAGATAGATAGATAGATAGATAGATCACAGATTCATCGAACACTTTATGAATCTTCTGCACTGTTCTCTGATTTACATTCAAACAATCTAAATGGGTCGCGTATCGTTTTGGGCGCAACTGCTTGGAGTACAGCATCCGTTTTTTTTTTTTAATTTCTGTCGGAGGGAAGTATTTTGTTCTCAAAGTGACTTTAATGTACTGTGCAGCCGACACAATCAAAAACAAACACGCATGCGCGGAAATGAAAAAAATGGTGATAAATAACCCATAGGTGCGTTTGTGCGTGTTGATAGTGATGGTTGTCAACTCGAGTATGATATTAATTTACTCGTCCGGGAAACACCAGCACAAAATTCCGAAAGTAGATATGCATAATTTCTTTCATGTATATATATATATATATATATATATATATATATATATATATATATCTGTGTGTGTGTGTGCAAAAATTAAGACAGGCACGTTATTCCATGGAATGTACTCTTTTGTGAATCTAAACTTATTTATAAATGGAACTTTGTCTCTGTGTGTGTATGTGAGGCTGAACCGATTTTCTTGAAAATTTACACAGTTGTACTATAAGTGTCTGCGAGTGTTCTTAGCGAGGTTTTGTGTCGAGGTGCCCCCGATAAATATTGAAAATCGATAATCGAAAAAATCGGGTTATAGAAGGAGTGGTCCGATTTTAATCAAATTTGATACACTCATGGACAAAGACATAAGAAACGATATTCAGAAGTTTCAAGTTTGCAGTTCTTACACTAGTGCAAAAATCGATAATATGCATATATAAAAGGCAAGATGTTTGTGTGTGTGTCTGTTTATCTGCCTGTATGTCTGTATTTTTTCAGCCCTTTTATTTTAGTTTTTGCTTCGGGTTTGGCTCTAAGTAGGTATAATTGTAGTTCTTAGTCTCAGCCATGATACCATCTACTCAGAGCACTTATTTAGCCTTCAAAATTCAGTTTATGACGAAAAAACCTATTTGATATCGATACCAGGAAATCAAAATTTGACATACATCCATTCATTTTTCTTTCAGTCTACGGTTTCACTTTAAATGGAAACAACTATTGCTTTTTAGTCTTTCGTGCCAATATCCAAAGAGTCTGAGCTCCAGGACGATGGATTAGTTTTAAATCTTTCATTACACCCGAGCAATACCGGGCTATACTGCTAGTCATACATAAACACGTTTACTGATGAATAAAATTAGAGTTAAAATATTCTAAGAAAATGAAGATCTCATTAAAAATCGGATATTTATTAATAAACTCGACTGAATTATTTTTAATCTTTCCATTTTCAAGTTGTAGAAAACATCCAGTTTTATGACTTGCGACTTTTTCTTTACTTCAGTTTGAAATTTTCTTTAATTTCATAAATCCAAACTTACAACGGAAATTTTTGCTTATTCTTTAACCCTTGTTGATTGCTATTCTTTAACTGTTAATAGTAATATTTTACGTCGATAATTATTTGACTCTACACACATCGGTAACTAAAAAGTAGACAGTGTGGTATTCCAGAACAAACCGAATTGAAAGGCGGTTTTAATGCGGACTATCCCGTTCCCAAAAATACAACAAAAATTCTAGAAAAGACAACGCAATAAGAAATGTTGTATAAAAATATCAAAATTTTGCATTTGACAATATATATATACAGTATAAGCAATAGGTACAATTGTGAGTATCCTTTGTGTTATAAAAAGTGTCTTTTACATTTGCGTGAATGTGGGTTGAATATAAAAGTGCCTGTTCTATTTGAACGAAAGTTGGTTGAGTATAAAAGTGTTGGTTTTGAATCTGTAATTACACAGAGTAATGGCACAATGTTTCTTTCCTTTTTATATATTAACCACTAAGTATGTGGAAATGAAAAGTGTTTCAAATTGTGTTGAAAAATGTGTGAATGAGAATTCCCGAGTGGGGGGAGAAAGAGAGAGAGAGAGTCAAATAGAGATAGTAGTAATTGTTAGTGTATGTGTGAAGCGATGAATCATTCTACTGAACTTAGTATTGCTTCTCCTTTCTGGTTGTTGACTGAGGTAAAACGTTTTATGGCCGTTGCATGTGTTTCCTCTTTTCTTTCCGTTCGTAACTGTTGAGTGGGCGATGGATTAGTTTGTCAGCACTAGTCTCTTTGATGTAGGCGCCTATCGGACTGTTTGTATCTGACAATGCGCCTCTCGGGATTGACTGGCGTGGCTGTGACCGGTCAGGGGACCTCCTTAAATATAGAATTCTGGTCACGTGGGAGGATCCCAGAACGAATTTTTCTTTAGCTGTGAAAAAAACCGTTTTGTTGACGTATTTCAAATTTCTCGATTTGTCGACCAATCAGGATCCAGATTATCGCTTTTCACACTGACTTGTGAGAAAAAAAGCTTTTAGTCGTTTGGATCCACTTTTGCGGGTGTGCAATTTTACTTTGGGTTTTTCCCACATGCTTTAGTCGTTTGAATTTAATTTTGCGGGTGTGCAATCCATTTTGTGCTTTTTAATTGGTTGATGGGTGATATAGGATTTGTATTCTATAACAGTATGATGAAATTGCCTCGTTTTCGAAAAGACTTTGAGTGTGCGTTTTGTTTAACGGCATATCAATATTTGTGGGGTTTTTAATGCCAAAAAAGCAGGGGTTTAATGTATTTTTTAATGTTCAGTTATAGTGAGAAGGTTGATTGAGTCAGATTTTAATGTAACAGTTTTTATTTTTTTCTATTATAGAAAACTGAAGATGTCTTCTAGTTTTGTATTAAAACATGTATTGCTGGTAATAAGTTTTTCCTTAAAAATTTTATTATGGCAATAATTTTTTCTTAAAAAATGTGTAATGGAAATAAACTTTTTCCTTTAAAAATTGTATTGTTGGTAATATTTTCCTTCAGAAATTATTATTTTCCTATAAAAGTCTATATATATATATATATATATATATATATATATTTCTATAAAATTGTATTTTTATACTTTCATAGTGCTTTTACCCCAGTTTGGGAGTTAACTATTTGCCCATAGCTGGGACCCTAACAGGTGCTACCACTCCGGGTCAGGGTGGACCTGGAAAGAACAACAATCAAGAAATGGTTCTATGCTCTTTACAACCTCCCAATCGGAGGCCTTTCTCCGGAATTTTCCGAAAGATATGTAATTAGCATATAATTATTTTAAAGGCTTCTTTTGTCAGTTTCTTTTTAAATAAACCTCAAAGCTACATTTTTTTTCGTTTTGCTCCATAGATACCATGGAAAATATAATTACCAAACATCGCTTTGCCAAGCGAAATGAAAGAACGAGTAAGGCTCAACTCCAGAGAGCACTAACCCAGTCGTGGTTCCGCCGAAGAGTGGAGGCACGACTGGGGAAAAATAGACAGGTATTTTTTGGCCGGGCCATATAGCCCGGAAATTACCACTCATAAACTGACCATGTGTCACATGTTGCACTTAGTGGGAGGGACAGCTAAATATAGTGATTGTTAAAGTGAAGAGAGAGTGTGCAGCAGGAGTTGGACCACCGCTAAGTTGGTCAGTATGAATATAGACTCATTACCCGGAATTACTTCTTCTTTACAAGATTGTATATATTGATTCCTACTAATAGTTTTTTTTAATCGTATTACACCGAGCAATGCGGTAATGCCACTGATGTGCAGGGGGCTACATAAGAGTAAAACGATTAAGTAGAAGAGAGTGAAGAGGAAGACGAACCAGTTAGAAAGGAGCAAGAGAAGGATGGGAATACAGGTGTGGTGACAGTTTCAAAGGTGGA
Organism: Ascarosepion bandense; assembly: GCA_037127315.1. Taxonomy (NCBI): domain Eukaryota; kingdom Metazoa; phylum Mollusca; class Cephalopoda; order Sepiida; family Sepiidae; genus Ascarosepion; species Ascarosepion bandense. The sequence continues at coordinate 528,726 of JBBBDQ010001952.1, forward strand.
GAGAAAGGAAAGGATATACGTGGTGGTAAAAGAACTAGAGTCAAGTGGTTAATAGATGAGGATTGACATTGCATTTAAATTCCTGGAAGTTGTAGCCGTCAGGAAAGCAAGAATATGGAAGCGAGTTCCACAGGCGGGAATTGCGAGAGAAAAATAAAATATATGCATCCTGGAACACGGGTTAGTAGATTCAAGACTCGCCTGATGTGTACAAATAATTCCTAGCATTTTTTAATCTACTTTTGTCATTATTATTATTTTGTGTGGTTTCTAAACAAGAATCCACAACAGAAATGAAGTGACATTATTATTGAAACAACAGCCATAAAAAACAATTCACTATGTTGTGCTATACAATTGTCCATGTTTTCTGATACAGGACAATTTCGCGAGAAACAAAGAAGAGAGTTGGGGATCAGTTCCATATTACAATCAATATATAAACTGACCCCTCATTTGTGGTCACAACAGTTTCTATACATCTATATTCCTAAGATCCAAAAGCACAAGGATGCATTCCAGGAGCTGATTAAAGTATTAAAAAACAGGACAATTTCGCTAGAAACAAAGAAGAGAGTACTTGATTGCTATGTGCTGTCCGTTCTTCAATATGGCAGTGAATGCTGGACAATACCATCAAAGATGAAGAAAAAACTTGAAGCAGCTGAAATGTGGTTCTGCAGAAGGATGCTGGATATTAAATTGGGGATCAGTTCCATATTACAATCAATATAAAAATTGACCCCTCACTTTGTGGTAACAGCAGTTTCTATACATTTATATACCTTAGATCCAAAAGCACAAGGATGCATTCCAGGAGCTGAGTAAAGTATTAAGAAACAGGACAATTTCGCTAGAAACAAAGAAGAGAGGACTGGATTGCTATGTGATATCAGTTCTTCAATATGGCAGTGAATGTTGGACAATACCATCAAAGATGAAGGAAAAACTTGAAGTAGCTAAAATGTGGTTCTACAAAAGCATACTGCATATAAAGTGGGGGATCAGTTCCATATTGTCCAGGTTTTCTGATATGTAGTTTCCTATAAATTTCTATGTGGGCACTTCAATGTTGTGTAAAGTTTACCAAGTTTGTCTTTTTGGATCAACTAACACTGATTAGTGAGTTCGATTCTTACTGTTTTCTGCCGTCTTCCAGATTTAAGTTACGTTTAGAAAATCTCCATAAAATATGCTTTTCCTAAATATTTCCATGAGATCATTTAGTTATTCGTGAGGGCACTTGTGTAATAGTTAAAAAGCTTGTATCGCAAGATGAATTACGACTAAATAGTTAATTCAGTCCTCAATTAGTTTGCCATAGTTTTGCTTTTGAGTTACACCTAACCTACGCTCAGATAACCATTATCTAGTTATTCACAAAAAAGAATAACACAATTATTAATTTAAACAGCAAGAAACATGGTCAAAAATCTTTTAATAAAAACCATTTTTAATGCTGAAAATTAGCATTTTTTTACCGTTTCAATTTGTGCTTTTCTTTTCTTTATAGACTGCTGTCATTTTTTAGCCTAGCTTAAATGTATCACAAGTGAGTATACAACATTTGCAGTATAATATGATCCCCAACGAGCACGTGTAAATGCATATCAGGGCAAGGACAAACATTGCTTCAATCTAAAAAGAATTGAAAGTCGTGAGGAAACATGGTCTCAAAATTCCTTCAGCTTTTTTCCAAAATAATTGAATAAATAAATAAATGTCATTTTTTAAAAAGTATTATTTTCCAGCAAATATTTTTTTATCAATTTGAAGCATTAATAATTTAAATTATAATAGTTTTTTTTTTAATAATTTGAACTCAAGTAAGTTGATAATGTATATACGATGCAAGAGGAGGCACCCGGGCCGTAAAGGAGGAAGAGAATGGTTTAAAAGAAACCAGAAACACAAATACTGAACAAGAAACAAAGGGAAAAGTCTCAATCCCTGCTCAAAAGATCGAGGAGATGTATATTCAATCTTTTTAAAAAATCGTTTGAACCCCAAGCAAGGCGGTAATTCTACTGATGTGCAGGGCGCTACATGAGAGATAAAAGATTAGATAGGAGGAGAGTAAAGAGAAAGACAAACCAGTTACAGTGGGTGTCAGAGAAAGGAGCAAGGGAAGGATGGGGATATAGGTGGGATGACAGCTGAGAACGTAGAGAGAAAGGAAAAGATATACAGGGTGATGTAGAAAGAACTAGAGTCAAGTGGATAAGATGTGGGGATTGACATTGCATTTAAATTCCTGAAGATCGTAGCCGTCAGGAAAGCAAGAATACGGAAGAGAGTTCCCCAGACGGGAAGTGCGAGAAAAGAAGCTGTGGAGTAGAATTGTTGGTTGCATTTGGTTGATCTGTGATTGAGTGGAACCCCGTTGCCAGCCTGGTTGCACGAGTAAATTCTTGTGGCGGGGGCACCAGTAACTTAAGTTCTTCGGAGCAGAAGCTATGAAAATATTTATAGAACAGACAGAGGGAAACCGCATCCTATAGGTGAAAAAGCGGCTGGAGTCGAGCCGCCAAGTCGGTAACCATCACATTACTGATTCAAGAAAGAAATCTACGTAAAGGCCTCTTAGTAAGATGAATACGAATTAAAATGCGATTTCCAAATGGAATTTTCTGAAATGTCGTTTTTCTAAATTTCTTTACGGATTTATTACTGTAAATTTCGATCAAAATAGAGAAAAACTGTGATTTTGAAATTGCATCGCGCTTGGTCGATGTGACCCAAATCTAACGAACGTTGATTTTGAAAAAGCGAGAAATCATTTTAAAAATTTTAAGGTGGATTCCAGCGAATACAATCGATATGACATGAATCGATATGCCATAAATCGTCTATAAAGAGTGTCATACTAAAAAATCTGAATATGTATTTTAAAAAAACGTATTCAGAAAATAATTATATTTTTTGTGTTTTTGGTTTTTCCTTCTTTTGCCTGTAAAAGGATAAAAATGCGCAATAATTTCGCTCCACATAATTCTATTCGTAATTATAAGGTTTCAAGAATAAAACGTGAAAGGCTTGATTTTTACAACTGCGCTTTTTAGATCACTACTGATATATAACTGTCTTCTCTGGTTCCTGCGCAAAAGTTTTATGTCTTTCCAAAGTATATTTCTTTCTCATGTCATTTGTGAAATTTTATATTGTTTATTCTTATGATTTGATTTTGTATTCTGCCTATTTTTAAAATTTTCTTTATATATATATACTAGCAGTATTGCCTGGCGTTGCTCGGGTGTAAAGAAAACTTTAAAACTAATTCATGGTCCTGGAACTCAGACTCTTTGGACGTTGGCACGAAAGACTAAAAAGCAAGAGTTGTTTCCAGTTAAAGCGAAACCGTAGACTGAAAGAAAAATGAATGAATGTAAGTCAATATATGTATATATATTATCGATTTTCTGCACTGTCTTTGTCTATGAGTGTATCAAATTCGATTAAAATCGAACCACTCCTTCTATAACCAGATTTTTTTGATTATCGACACAAAATTACCTGGACACAAAATTTAGCTAAGAATACTCGCAGACACTTATAGTACAACTGTGTAAATTTTCAAGGAAATCGGTTTAGCCGTTTCGGAGTCTATAGGTAACGGACACACACACACACAGACAAAGACACTCAGACAAAGTTCCATTTATAAATAAGTTTCAGGTTTCAATCCTGGGTTAAAAAGCAATCGGAGACTAACCGTGCTGTGATACAGCGAAACAGATCTGTTTGCGGATGACTATACATGTATATATATATATATATATATATATATATATATGTGTGTGTGTGTGTGTGTGTGTGTGTGTGTGTATTTGTGATTTTTTTGAAATATGTGATATGAAAGTATATATATGTTTTCTTGAGTATTATTTATTTTCTATTGTAGCTTGGAAACTGACGCAACGCCGATCCCAGTGTCTAGAGTTACTTTTACATTCCAATTGTAAAGATCGGACCTACGCTTTTTATAAACATTTCAAAGATGGCGATATTTAATTACCAGTCATTTACTTTTTACTGTCATGGCAACGTTTATGGTAAAATATAACAGATTTTTAGAACCGTGTTTTTCTTGTCTGAATATATCTTCAGAAAAACGCATTTTTTGATTTGTAAAATCATAATTGTTTACAGTAAATACAACAATAATAATAATAATAATAATAATAATAATAATAATAATAATAATAATAGCTTCATCATTGTTAGTGTATTATGGAAACACAAGATCAATATCTCTTAACTAATGTCTTCAAGGCTAAAATGATAAGATGGCTTATTCCTGCCTGTCTCTTATGGCATAGATTTACTGAAACTGTTGTTCAAATAGTATATGTGTAAGTAGTCGAGGTTGAGAAGGCACACATGATTAGAAATGCCATATTAGAACATTATGTTCATTGGCAAATCTGTACAAAATATGGTATTGAAGTTACGGATACCTGGTTCGAACACCACCAAAATGATGTCACAAATGGTGATAGAGTGATCATACTGTGCAATTTTCCAATGCGCACAGATAAAAAACTGATGTAAATAGACCAGATATAATCATAAAAGATTTTAAAATGGCAATATACTTAAAAAAATTAAATTAAATAAATATAAGCAAAATTAATACAATTGTGGAAACTTAAAACAACACTGATGCGTGTTGTGATAAGGTCATTGGGTATGACAAAAATGGTATGGAAATTTAATGGTGTAAAATTCTATACACATTAACATCTCAGAGCTACCAAAAATTACTTTTGCGGAACTTCATATATTGCCAACAGAATTCTCTCCATCTACAAGAAAGCCAGTTAGCCAGTGAAGTGCCATACGTGATACACGTTTGGACGATCATGTCTGGAAAGAGACATGACTAACTAGAGAGGAGATTGGCCAGCAGTAGGTTGCAATTACTTCTTGTGGTAGACTGGTTGTCAGCCAAGGCTATAGAACCCGATTTGTCCTGTTATTTAACAAATAACTGGAGAGAAGAAACGGATGAATAACTTTCTCAAGGTTATTTGCGCGTAAGTGAATGTAAGTAATTCAACTGGAATTCGAAATCGGCTCTCCGATTTCTTATTCCGAGCCGATATGCACTGCACCACAACGCACATCCATTTTTACAAGAAAGAAACATCCTAAATGTGTATAGAAGTCTCTCCAATATTGCTCTTTTTACTCATAGATCCTGAACGGTATTTGGTCATTAGACGTTAAAAATTACTTTTTGACATGATGACAACTGCTGTAATAATAATAATAATAATAATAATAATAATAATAATAATAATAATAATAATGGTAGTAGATAAAGAAAAAGAAAAGGCAGGAAAACATCAAGATTTGGCGGTTTAAATAAGTAAAGGTTTTTCCTGTTGCTGTGTATCCCTTTGAAACAGTAACAAACCAAATGTAAAAGTACATACATAAAATTGAGACTATCATAGATCGAGCATGTGAGCAATGATGAGGTCTTAGAAATGATGGAAACAAAAAGGACATTAATACTGAGCATCAGGAAGAGACAACTGAAGTTCCTGGGGCATGCAACGAGGAAATAAGGCTGGGAGAACCTGATACTAACAGGCCAGATAGAGGGTGAAAAGAGACAGGGGAAAGCAACGGATAACATATTTGGAGGATCTAATTAGGTGGATGACGGAGCGAGGGTTGCCTGGAGTAACAGGAGAAGGCGTATTCGGAGTCATCAGAGATAGGGAAACGTGGAAAGCTATGATCGTCTACGTCATGAAGGGACAGGGCACATAGAAGAAGAATTCAAACGAAAAGGAAATTAATATTGAGCATAAAAAAGAGACAGCTAACGTTCCTGGGACATGCAACGAGGAAACAGGGCTTGGCGAACCTGACACTGACAGGCCAGATAAAAAGAAAAGGAGACAGCTGAAAGCAACGGATAACATATTGGAAGGGCCTCAACAGGTGGATAACAGAGCAGGGGTTTTGGGTGGTGTAACAGGAGAAAACGCGCTAAGAGCTACCAGGGATAGGAAGATGTGGAAAACCATGATCGTCTACGTCCTGAAAGTACATAAAATAAAAAGACTAGTTGTAAACGAACAATAAAAATAACATCTAGGGAAGTACAATTATAATGAGGGTATAAAATGGGGAATCAATTCTATATTATAATCAATATACAAACTGATCCCTCATTTTTGGCCATGCTAGTTTCTATACATTTATATTCTAGATTTATGGTCTTGAGCTAGTGGATGGCAGAGCGGGGTTTGGGTGGTGCAACAGGAGAAGGCGTGTTAAGAGCTACCAGGGATAGGGAGACGTGGAAAGCCATGATCGCCTACGTCCTGAAAGGACAGGGCACATAGAAGAAGAATACATATGCCAACTGTTTATAAGAAATTATAATGTGGATATAAAGTGGGGGATCAAATCTATATTATAATCAATATATAAACTGATCCCTCATTTTGTGACCATGCTAGTTTCTATACATTTATATTCTAGATTTATAGTCTTGATGTAGTGGATGGCAGAGCGGGGTTTTGGGTGGTGTAACAGGAGAAAACGTGTTAAGAGCCACCAGGGATAGGGAGACGTGGAAAGCCATGATCGTCTACGTTCTCAAAGCACAGGGCACGTAGAAGAAAAAGAATTCGAGCTCAGATACTTTGAGTAACAGATCTGATTGTGACAGACATAATTCTGATTTTACTGACAGAGAACGGTGAAAAAGTATCGTATTCACGGTTATTTGTTATTCTCCAACAATAATATTAATAACAAAAAAAAAAATTATCCAACACCCCCTTCTCCTGTCGATGTAATACAAAAAGATTATCAAGTGGTCTAGGTGGAGTGTTCAAGCATGATTCCATCATAAACACACATATTCAAAAGCCGCCACATAGCGAATTGACCCGGTTAGAGATGTTTCCAAAACTCTTGCGGTGACATTTTAATAGCATCGAAATCATGTAGGAAGACATTGTCGTGTTGGAATATCAGTTCCTTTTGCAAAATTGGTAACTAAACAAAGAATATTATTCTGAAGCTGCACGACAATTCTTTTAACAAACACCAATAAAGAACGCGAGTTCTATCTGATAATGACAGCGAAAATGAGTGTAAACACACTAAACGTTTTCAATTTCCAGGCCAACGTCACACACACAAGCAACCATCTCGCAGATGAAGTCAGATCTTTCTCTTGTCTGTGAACACTACAAAGCACCATTCGACACCTACCCAGATGATTTTGTCTCAAGCCTGATGGAGATATATACCATGTTGTTGTGGTATAAATGTTTCTCTAGAATTATATCCAATCCTCTCGTTATCTGTGTATAAACAATTGTTTAAAATTGTAACTGTCTGAAAATGTTTAATACTCGATTAAACTAATCAAAAAGCATAAATGTATATGGATTTGTATTGTTGACTTATAAAATAAAAGCTATCCCGATTGAACGTCAAAATTCTATTTTGCCACAACCCACCAGAAACAAATGGATATTTTCAATTTTAATATCCTAATTTCGTTTTACTAATTAGAAAGAAGTACTAAATATATTCGTTTTCAGATATTGTTTCGTTTTCGTATAGTTGGTTATTACTAATGTTATATGTCTAAACATTTTACTGTTTTGTCACAAAAATGAAGAGCATTCTTTTGCTCTATAATTAAATTTTCTTCTGTCCCTTACAATTAGTCAATGTTTCATTTGCAAAAGACTCCGCCGTCGTTCGCCTCAGAGAAGCAATCTTTTATTATACGACAGTTATTTGCAATTTTTTTTTGAAAACTAAATCGGTATGATTGCACATTTTTCTTCAATTTCTCCACTGACAGGTTTTCGTTTTTCTTCAAGACAAGACGTCACCTGAAGTCAATATCTGTAAGTCATGGTCTTTGAATGGACGACGATAAATTGAAGATTTTTTTAATCGTTTCACCCCGAGTAAGGCATTCCACTGCCACTGTAGCGCAGGGGGTTACATAGGGTCGAGGGAGTGACGGGAAAGGATGGTTAGATATAGGAAATGTTAGAAGGAGGGTGATAGAAAGGGTACCGAGAATGAGGGTTGATTAGCTGGTGATAGTGTTTGAGAGAATGGAAGCCGAGTTAGCGTGTTAGGAGGTGTCTATTGACCTTACATTTAAACTCCTGGAGTTTCGGGGAAGTAATCATGTGGAAGGGAATTCCACAGCCGGGAAGTGCGAGAAAAGAAACTGTTGGAGTAGAAGTTGTGGTTGCATTTTATCGGTTTCACTGTAAAAGGGTGGGATCTAGCTGCCAATCTAGTTTCTCGTGCAAATTCGTTTCTAGGGGCCACCAGTTATCTAAGTTCAGCGGCATAGAGGCCGTGAAAGTATTTATAGAAGAGACACAGGGAAGCCACGTCGCGCCGGTGAGAGAGAGACGGCAGGCGCTCTGCCAAGTCGGTACGGAGGAAAATTCCCGAACAGTTACATTAATTTTGTTGATTTGCTAGAAACATGTGCAGCGATAGCGAACAGTATATATTGAATAATAGTACAATTTTATTTTATCATGGGCTAGAAATGTACTTGAAGGTTGTTGTATTTCTGCTTATGTAGAAGACGTTTTTTTTCTTCAATGCTTGACTCAAACGCATCAGTTGTGGTCAATAGCGATCTCCTGTAATGATTTTGGTCAGTTTGAGTAGCTTGTAATAAACTACACCCAGCTGATCCCACCAAGTGCAGAAAAGAAGCTTTGAACCATGGATATCCAGTTTTGGCAGAGACAAGCAGAGACATCCGAATTTCTATTTTTCCCAACAAAATACATCACATACATTATTCTCGAAGCCGAGGACAGATGGCAAATTTGAAAAAGAATTTGATTTCGCAAATCTGATTATGACATATGGTTTTTTTAAACTTGAGGTTCTGTTAATTGAAAATTCATTTCAATATGTATTTTGTTGCTCTACAATAGCCCCGGTATCTCTTGCAAAACACACACACACACACACACACACACACACACACACACACACACATATGAAATGCTTTCTTTGAACATTATTTTTGATCGATACTCATATTTAAGTGGATATTCTGTTTTTAATCAAACAGTATTATATATTAATTTCTACCGGCCTAATTATTTACGATAAGTTTTTATTACGAAAATGTGTCATTCGTAATAAAAATTTATCGCAAATAATCAGGCCGGTAGAAATAAATATATAATACTGTTTGAGTAAAAACAGAATATCTACTTAAATAAGAGTATCGATCAAAAATAATGTTCAAACAAATCATTTCAAATTATCGGTTATTTATAAGTTTCGTTAATCTTCGTTAATTTCCGTAAATTATCGTTTATAAGTTTCGTTAATCTTCGTTAATTTCTGTAACATACATACATACATACATACACATATATATATATAAAAGTATTAGTTATCTCCCTTTTTTAATTTAGCACTCGAAGAGTTGTTCACCTCTACTGCAGCCAGATATTGAACTTTGAACACACAGTCAACCTCAGTAGATAAAATGAAGGTTTCGGTTAAAAATTGTAAGTTTGGGGCAAACCACCGTCGAAATAATGTGAATATGCCAACAATTACAAAGAAGAGTCTCCGAACAATGTAAAGTTTATAATATATATATATATATATATATATATATATATATATATATGTGTGTGTGTGTGTGTGTGTGTGTGTATTTTCCTTATTAATTGGTTTGTCCTGTTTTCATTTTGCGTAAGCATAAGTGATGATAATTGAAATGGACAAATTGTAATCAAATTATTGGTAAGCGAAAAACGTTGTTTTTAATTAGCAAACATTAAATCTCTAGAAATAGATTACTGTACTGTGTTTGAGTGTTAAAAAAAGTGAGAACAAAATTCAATAGGAAGCAAAGATCTTTCTTTCTAGAAAAGCCTTCTTTGCTGCGTGAAGGTTACAATAATTATCAAATTAGATAGTAAAATATTATTTAAGAATTTGAACATCCTTTAACTTTTACTTTTAAAGAGTTTATCGAGTACTCAAACATGTATCTCCATTCTTGTTGTGTCTATCCGTTATCTTTTAATGTTTTTCCCTCAGTGTCGCCTGCTTAATCTTGTTTTTGTACATAATGGCAGTTTCTTGTTTTTCATCATTATTAGATTCGGATTTTGGGGTTTGTTTGTTTCGGTTCGGATAGGGTTGGTAGTTTAGATGACGAAATCTCAAAGTACTGTTTCATTTGTTTATTTGAAGAAATAGCATCTGTTTTTTTTCTGGATTTCTATTTACAGTAAGTTGTTGTGATGATTTTATGGGCTCTGATGTGGCGAAATTCTTTTCTGTCGAGATTGATGACTACAATCATAATATTTTAAAGTTGTGTTCTAACGTTGATTTCTCTCCGCAAGTGACTTCAAATTTCTTTAGTTGTTCAAGATTCTCCTCAGTATTCTAGGACTCACCTCAATATTTCAAAACTTTGCTCAATAATCCAGGTATCTTCTCAGTATTTCCGGACACTGCTCATATTCCAGGACACTCCTCAGAATTCCAGGGCTCTGTTCGGTATTCAAGGACGCTGTTCAATATTCCAGGATTCTCCTCAGTATTCCAGGACTCTCCTCAGTTTTCCAAGACTCTCTTCAGTGTTCCAGGACTGTCTTCAGCATTTCAGGACTCTCTTCAGTATTCTAGCTGATTTTATTAATGCTAAACTCTGGATGTGCGTTGTGGTACAGTGGATATCGGTTCGGAACTAGAAATCGGGGAGCCGAGTTCGAATTCCAGCTGAATTCATTGTATTCACTTACGCGCAAATACCCTTGGGAAAGGTATTAATCCGTCTCTTCATTCCAGTTATGGGTTAAATAGCGGGACAGATTGGGTTCTATAGCCTTGGTCAGCATCCAGTCTACCGCAGAAAGCAATGACAACCTACTGCGGGATTATCTTCTGCCCAGTCAGTTATGTCTCTTTCGAGACATGATCGCCCAAGCGTGTATCACGTATGGCACTTAAATGACTGACTGAAACTCTGGATATTATTTATTTTTTCTTTCTCAGAATTTTCTAATTGTTCAACCTTTTCCAAGCTCATTAATAATGGTTCGTATAACTTTCCACATTTTTTTCGACAACTGTTAATTTTTAATAATTTCAAGCTTTTTACTTTCATTCTCTCATATTCAGTGCGATGCTTGAACTTCAAAATTCCTTATTCTGCCGAATTATATTCTTTTCATTCAAAATGACGAGATCTTTTTATCTGTACTCGAGTAGGTGATTCATTTTACCTGCAAAGTTTTAGAAGATTTAATTATTATTTTAATCCCATAAGAGACATTTGGATTCATGGATTTTCCATGGTTTGAGTGGCAGAATTTCAGTCGCTTGCACCGTTCTCAGTTAGTTCTCCATTTCCTGCTCATTCATACCGACCTGGTTTCTTACGAATCCAACCTTTAACATTCGCTCATTTTATCAACAATATAACCCGAGTGTAACTGCCGAAGTCATTGAGTATTTTTTGTTCCCAATCTCATATGCGCTTAAAAAGTCCTACTTTTAAAAAGATTCTGCATTCAGTCATAACCCGTTTGAGCTAACGTATGTATAAAGACTCATTTGTTCAATGATACTGTCTTTGTATTGTTTTTAAGATCACATGGAGAGACGATTAATTTGACATATTCTATCTGAAATTATTATGTAAATTATTCAGTAAAAGGAATTTGCTTAGAACACTTTTTGCCAAATTTTTAGTGATTAACCATGACGTCAAATTAGAGCTTTTAATCCATAGGTTGTTTCAAAATGCTTTATTAAACTTAGTGGATTTATTATAAAATTGCCAACAGATTTTCTTATGCAAAACTTTTTACTTCAATACCAAGGTAATAAAAACATCAACAACTTATCAACACTTATAAAAGAACAGTTAACAAATGTATGATGAATCTTTGAAGAATTTGACACTTTTCTTCTCAATAACAGATAGCAATCGATTTTGTTATTTCCTCGTTTGTTAGCTTCCATTTCTGACATGGTAGTTTTAATTGCTTCCATAAGCCTGCTTAGCTGCCATGTTATTTGCCATCTTCATTTAATTTCGTCTTCACAATGAACCATAGAGTTTTGATCGGATTCAGATCAGGACTTGATAGTTGCCATTCAATCATCCTCTCTCCTGTAAAGCTTTTATTCTCAAACAATTTCACAGGTAATCCTGCTGACATGAGAAGGATCATTGGCGTACACAAATACACTTTTCACTGGGACTTGTAACATCTATAGATCGTTTGTCCATAAAATAGCAGTATATAGCATTTTTAAGTTTAGCACCTTCATCGAGACTGAATGGTCGAATAATAGTTGGGTCTACAATGTCATCACATTTCACACTGACGCCTCCTTACCCAGGCGAATCTGCACCGGAAAGAATCCATCGTGTGCACTATCCAGTGTAATATAAACGATGCGAAGTGTTTTACAGACTTTGTACTGTTTGACTCCCTCAAATACAACCTGTTCAAAGACTTTTTTTGCGTTTTCCTTTGCTTCAATTTCTCAACTTAGTTATATTTCCAGCAGGCCTCTTTATCGTTCGATGATCTCAAAGGAGAATATTCCATCACTCAATAACTTTGTAATTTTCTGTTTTTCAGTAACTATGAAATCTTAATATTACCTATGTTTCGACATATATAAAAAAGAAAAAAGTGAATTATTAGATTCCAAAGACATTAAAATAATATTAGTTCAGTCAGTTAAATGCTATACAGGATACTAGCTTGTTCGATCATGTCTCAAAAGAGATATGACTGACTCGGCAGAAGATTTTACCTTCAGTAGGTTGCCATTATTTTCTGCGGTAAACTGGTTGTAAACTGAGGCTATAGAACCCAATTTTTTCCTGCTATTTAACCCATAGCTAGAAGGAGAAGTGATAGATTAATGCCTTTGTCAAGAATATTTGATCTCACAACTTTTTGAGTTTTTAAAGATGCGTAGCCTAGGATATATCTAGGTTAGTTAGTTCCAGTAATTTTACCCAAAGAGTTTTGAGATCAATGCCAGTAGCTACTCTAGCATCTACACATCGCTCATTCAGTAATAAGTTAGAACACTCTGGCTATTGGCGTATGATACATCATACGCTATAGAAAACGTTCACGGCCTCTCACACATTTTATTCTATACCAATTTCTCTCGTTTGAACAATCCTATTTCTTTTTCATATATATATATATATATATATATACGCTCTCACACCCTGATTGAAAACTCTCAAAAAGTGGTAAACTTTGAAAAAACAGTAATTACTCTAGCATCTATGCATATTTCACTAATAATTCACTCTCACTACTGGCGTATGAATACATGTATATCGCACGCTAAAAGTTTTCCTCCTTCTACCGAGCGCCCATAGCTCAGAGGTAGAATCGCCGACTGACGCCAATTCGGTCGATTTCAATCCTGGGTTAAAAGAAAGCCGATGTTTAACCGTACTGATGAGCAGATTATATATATATATATATATATATATATATATATATATATATATATATATATAATAAATGCTCTGAAGATATTTGCCATCAGGTGTTCAAAGATTTAAGATGGTACCCCATTAAGTCAAACGGCTAAAGATGAAAAATTATTAATTTTTGCACAAGAATATAATTTATCAATGTGTGTGTATGTAAGAGACAGAAAGAGAGAGACAGAGACAGAGAGAGAGAGAGAGAGAAAAGAGAGAGAAAGGGAGAGACAGAGATATTTCTGAAGAATTTTTTTCAATGACCATAATCTGATATATTTCACTATATTTTTTTATACTAAATGTTATTGATCGATTATTGTTTAAAACTCATTTATCTTGGAATCCTTATAATGTTTCAAGATTTTTCCAACATCCTATATGGTTTATGTAATTCTACACTGTGAACATTCCATCATCAATTACTTTCCCGTATTTCTCTGATATATCGCTATCTTTAAGCAAATTGTGCATTCCGTTATAGAGAAATTTCCATCAAATTCAATTCCATTAACTGCTTAAAGGAATTTTTGAGATCTCGAACATATTAAAGTTACAAACTACACAATAATCATGGAATTGGTTAGTCATGAGAACACGGTGAAAGTGAGAAAAATTTCTGTTCCAAAATCTGTCTTTAAAAACATTCTTTGCGTAAAAAGAAGAGGTTAAAGGTTAGGCAAGAATGGGTTAAGTGTTAAAATAAGTTAGTGCTTAGAAGAATTATAACTACCGTAAAATTGAACAATAATACAGACTCCTTAAAAATTTCGTGAAAAATAAAATATATTAAAATATCTTTTATTTTTTCACGAATTGGCTCAAATCACGCAAAACAAGAAACAGAAGCAGGATCTGGCTGTAATCGTTCAACGGACCGTGAATTGACGGATCCGAAACTAATGAGATGGCAAGATAAAAATTTCAACTACTGATCATGCCAATTTATGTGATCTTTCCCAGAAATTGTAAGTAAGGTCCACTCACAATAGTTCTTTCATAAATTATACCCAAGCTCTGTGGTTGTTGAAGAAAACAACAACATATATCTCGGATAAGCATGAGCTAATGACGCTTATTGTTAGATTATCAGATGGAAAATAAATGTTAATCCATGTAAATCTAAGCTAAGTTTTTTTGAAAAACAAAAAGTGTTCCTCGTCCTTCCTAGAAAAATGTTTATGGGGTGGTTAAATAAATAGGAAAATATTCTTTAAAACAGTTTTTCAAATGTAGACAGTATATTTCTACCTATTCCCCAACATTGAAGTTTTGTGTCGGGCATATATTTACGTTGCGGTGCAATGGATATCGACTCGGAACGACAAATCGGGTTGCCGAGTTCGAATTTCAGTTGAATTCACTTACTCACAAATACCCTTGGTCTTTTCTCTCCAGTTATGGGTTAAATAATAGAACAGATTGGGTTCTATAGGTTTGGCCGGCAATCAGTCTACCGCAGAAATCAATGGCAACCTACCGTGGGATAATCTTTTGCCCAGTTAGTTATGTCTCTTTCGAGACATGATCGCCCAAAGCGTGTATCACGTATGGCACGTTAATGATATATTTACTAAATACTATTTAGCTGTCGCAAAGTGAAGCAGAAATGAAAATGCTTACAGGAAAAAGATCTGAAGATATTTGCCATCAGATGTTCAAAGACTTAAGTCAAACGCGTAAAGATGAAAAAAATCATTAATTTTCGCACAATAAATAATGAACTTTCAACATCGTCTCTTCCATTATCGATGCACTTAATTCCTGTGTATTTAATCACGGAGATCGTACATTATCCCGTGAATTAGAAAATGTTTCAGTTTATTGATTTAATTATCGTCTTTAGTTTACTTAATGCTTTCAACATAAATTATAATAAACAGGAAAAATTGTTTTCTCTCATAACGCGTTACGTAACAGTGTAACCCCCTAGCTAGAGTCTAAGGTTTAATCGGGGTTATAATCAGTTAGTTAGGCTAGGTCAGTTTGTATACCCACATATAAAATACACTAGGATAGACCCAACTAGGCCAGAATATGTTTTTAATCGTTTCACCCCAAGCAAGGCATTCCACTGCCACTATTGCGCATGGGGTTATATAGGGGATGGTAAAGAGAAAGAGCGGTTAGATATAGGAAATGTCAGAAGGAGGGTGATAGATGGGTAAGGATACCGAGGATGAGGGTTAGGTAGATGGAAAGAGTGTTTGAAAGAATGGATGCGAGTTAGTGTGTTAGGAGGTGTTTATTGACCTTACATTTAAATTCCTGGAGATTGTAGCCGTCGGGGAAGCAATCATGTGGAAGGGAATTCCACAGTCGGGAAGCGCGAGAAAAGAAAATGTTTGAGTAGAAATTTCGGTTGCATTTTATCGGTTTCACTGTAAAAGGGTGGGATCTAGTTGCTAATCTAGTATCGCGTTCAAATTCGTATTTAGGGAGCACCAGTGATCTGAGTTCATTGGAGCAGAAGCCGTGAAAGTATTTATAGCAGAGGCACAGGGAAGACATGTCGCGCCGGTGAGAGAGTGACTGCAGCCAGAATATATCCACCTTCATATTTCATGAAATAGGATTAGGCCACCCTACTTTAAAAAAAATTGATGCATTTCATACTATTTTTTAGTATTTCTTTCCAAGTGAATAATTGTAAATGAAAATAGAATGATTATTTTGTTAATACGGCCCAATAAAATGCGCATAAGATAAATTTATAAATATTTAATAATTACCTATGTTGCAGT